>CM046445.1:87339785-87614061 GCA_025506515.1 Flaveria trinervia | reverse complement strand
GGCTGTGAACTGTTCTTGGAGTTTGATGGTCCAGGCTGTGCAGCAGTGGTACACAGCAGCTCAGTCTTCTTCTTTGCTCTGAGATGATTTGAACATGAACCAGGACTCTTAGATGAGGAGTCTTGGTTGATGTCTTCAGTCCTTATTACTTTGAAACCTGCAGAGATAAAAACTTGTTTCTACTTAGCATCAAAAGTAGCCTTGATTTCTTGAGCCTTATTTGCTTTCCTTTTGCTCTTCCTGATCAAGTTCTTTCTTTTGGACTTGGTCATCACAGATGATTTCTTCTCCTCAGAAGGATAGTGGCCCTTGGAAGAATCCTTTTCTTCACTCTTCTCAGAGAAATTCTTCACTATCACTTCTTCATCATCCTCACTTATAGGATCTATGAGAGGAAGCTCATCTTCACAAGTTTCACACCTAGGATATCTTACAGACAAGATTGTGTGTGGAGGAGCTATCTCATTTGATCCTAGTCCCTGTTTAGTTTGATAACACACTTTGTTATGCAGGGATGAGGATATCATGTTTTTGAAGGTCTCTTCTTCAAGAACACTTTTCTCTGCCTTGGCTTTGCTGATCACAAGCTCAGCCTGGCACTCAGTCAATTTAGTTATGAGATCTTGGATCTGAGTTCTAAAATCTGTATGTTCATGTTTTAGTACTGAAATGGTTTTCTCCAAATCTTCTATTTTTAACTTGTAATCATTTTCAGACTTTCTAAAATCAGATTTTAATATGTTTAATGACTCAAGATTGGATCTCATCTCTAAGTTGTAGGACCTGTATCTATTCACTTTAGCAATGCATTCAGGAGTACAGAGATGTTCCAATACCTTGGTTTCATCATGGTCAGCCATCAGTGCTTGGTTTGGAGAAGCATCTTCCACCTGAAAACTCCAGTCAAAGCCTCCTTCTTCAACAGCAACAACAACATCTTGCTTAGGCTTCTCAGACTGAGGAGCTTTGTCAGTGTAGTTTGGTCTGGGTGGTGTTTGGCCCCCATTTGCTTTAGGTGCCTTACACTCCCTAGCAAAGTGACCCATAAGGTTACAGTTGTAACACTTAACTTTGCTTTTATCCAGCCCAAACTTTCCACTGGTAGCATTGCTTGGAAATCTTCTTCCTGTTCTCTTGTAGAACTTCTTGGCTCTGTGAGTGAGGAGAGCCATCTGCTGAACTATCTCCATGTATTCCAGGTCATCTGGATGAATACAGTCCAGGTCTTCAAGAGTGAAGAGATAATTCCCACAGCTTTCATCAGTAACACAAAGGCTTGAGAAGAACTTGTCTCTTGGAATGGACTTCCTTGAGTAAAGTTTTCCCTTGGAGTCTCCGGGAAGGTGATGAAAGTACCCTTTTGTGAGTTGTCAGGGTAGCATATGAGATGATGTTGGGGTTCTATGCTGTCCCTTTCAACCACATGAAGGGCTGAACCCATTTGATTGTTGGAGTTGCCAGATGAACCTTGTATGTTCATCTCCATCTGGTATCCACTGAGAATCCCATATAACTCTGTCAGAGTAAGAGTTTTAAGGTTTCCAGTCCTCTTGATCACCACACAATAGTGTGTCCATTGCCTAGGAAGTGAGGACATGAACTTCCTTACAATGTCTCTGTTCTCAAGAGGAACTCCTCCATCCACTAGGGTATCCACAATCTCAACATACCTGAAGTATTGTTGGGTCATGGTTTCACCTGCTTTAAAAGGTGAAATTTTCAAACTGCTGCTTCAGAAGATATTTCTTGTTCTCCTTGGCTTCAGAGGAGCCTTCATACATCAGCTTCAGTGCATCCCACAGCTGTTTAGCTGTTTTGCACTTCTTAAAACCTCTGTATACAGAGTTTGGGAGAGCAGTCTGAAGAGCAGTCATGGCCTTCCTGTCAATCTCTACTCTTTTTCTATCTTCATCTGAGTAGTTGGCCATATCTTTAGGAATCATACCAGCACCAATAGCAGAGGGGGTGCTGGGTATGAAAGGTCCATTTTCAACAGATTCTCACATTCTTGAGTCAAGAGACCTGATGAAGCCTTCCATCCTCATGCACCAGGTGTCAAAATCATCAAGAGTGATCAGTGGGGATTTGTTCATGGTTCCAGTCTCCATATCAGTCTTTGAGATGGAAGCCATTTGAAGAGTTTAGTTTTTGTGTGTGTGAGGGATCTTAAGATGGTTAGATCTTATATCAAGAGCCTGAAAGCTCTGATACCAATTGCAGGATCGTTTAAGGGTTTGAACACAATTACAACACAACAACACAATGAGAGATTATCTAAACTCTAATCAAACAGTAAACTGGGTTAACCAAAAGTGATACAAAGAACACAAGTAAAGCAAGAGACAGAACAGGAGAATATGGTTTTCAAGGATGCAGTATATTGCTTTCTCAAGTTCTTTTACAAGTGTTACAAAGTATGTTAAAGATACAAGAAACTTGAAATACTTATACTACAACCTACAGCCGGCTATACTATGAAAGCCAGCTGGATACAATTGACTAGACACTAACAAAATCAATTGTAGAATCAAAAGGCATATCTGCCTTTTGACCTTGTGACTATGACATGTCATAGCTCACATCCTTATACATTACAAAAAGGATAAAGTACATAAAGTGGAAAGTTTCAGACTCAAGACCTCAATGTACAGTTACCAAAAGCATGGACCTTTTCACCAACTCTTGTAAGTTGGTGACTTATCAGAGATGCAGCGGAAAAGGTGCTTTATGGAACAGTACATCAGATAAAGCATGTGTACTAAAAGTCTTCGGAAGAAATCTGTCTTCATAGGGTGAAGCTTCGGAAGACTTTGTCTCTTAAAGCTTCGGAAGACTTCTTGTTTGGCTTCGGAAGATATTGGTCTTGACTTCGAAAGATTTTACACTTAGAATGTTTTCTAATGTATTGTGTAAAACTTCCGAAGCATTCTTCACTTCAGTACTTAGTGCATGTTGCTGAGACACTTTGGATGTTTTGGGTTGCATCAGACTTAAGGAATCCTTACATACATGTTTGGTTGTTAAAGGTAATGAAATGAACTATTACATAATTGATTTTATTACCTTAAATTCATACCTCCACTCTCCCCTCTTTCTTTTTCACTCCATCCCTTCTTCTATTATTAGTCACCAACACTACCCTCTCACCCACCATAACAACTACCACTCGCCACAAAGATCATTCGTCACCGGCAACCACCACCAGGCACGACCACCACCAGGCACAACCACCACCATCCACAACCACCACCATCCAGGGACCATCACCAACCTGCGTCACCGCCATCGCCGCCGACCATGACCCCCACCGCCCGCTTCTGGCCGCCCTCGCCGCCAACCACCGGCCCCTGAAACCACTACCGTCAGCGCCGGACACCCTGACGCGGGACCCCCATCTCTAGAAACCGCCACCGCCGGCCGACCCCACCACTGGAACACGCCACCACCGGAACACGCCACCGCCGGCCGCCGCCCCCGAACAACCCCGACGCTGGAACCCGCCACTGTCGGACGCCATCGCAGACCACCTCGACGTCGGCGGCCCCGCCACCGCTCCCTTGCCATCGGACGCCAGCGCCGCCACCAAAACCCATTGCTGGCTAGCGACGCTACCACTGCCACTGGAAAACCACTGCTAGAAACCACCGATGGCCACCATCGCCGTCGGAAACCATCATTAGCCACCACCATAACTATTGTTATATTGATTGCTTCGTTTTTTCATACCTAACAAAGAGCACAAAGTAATGATTCATATAATTCTTAAAGTGTATGCAAAACAAAACAATGGAATATAATGACTCGTTTTATTCTATCATCCATTTCATTACCTCATTCATTACATTTGTTCGTCAATTTCATTACCCCATTCCAAATTAGGCTTTTTAGATTAAAATTTCTTTTTACTAAAAACATAACCCTTTATATTTACCTGTGTGTCAAGAAATATCGGCTCCACCACTCATTAAGAAGACACGTGCTATCTATTAGTCTTTCGTTGTTCCTTTCATGGTCTATCATCAAGGGCTAGGGTCATGATTTAGCCTTTGGTTAGATCAAACATTCAACGCTCATCCACAGGTAAAATAAAAGTGGGTTTGGACTTGTGTTATTTGGTTATAAATCGATTATTATTATTATTATTATTATTATTATTATTATTATTATTTATTATTATTATTATTATTATTATTATTATTATTATATTATTATTATTATTATATTATTATTATTATATTATTATTATTATTATTTATTATTATTATTATTATTATTATTATATTATTATTATTATTATTATTATTATTATATTATTATTATTATTAAGTTTAATCCAATACAATAAGTTGTCAAACTCAAATCATATAAGAATTCGGTTCGGGTTTTCCAACTACAAATTAATTTGATTCGGTTTAACCGGTGCCCGACCCGTGCCGGTTCACGTTAGCAACCGGGCTCGTAAACACTCCTTATCCTGCGCATCACCTCCTACAAACCCCATGGTTAACCACCGATAAACACTCATTACATCTTCTTCATCGTCAATCCACAAAACCTAGGGTTTCACTTTCACCCTTCGTAATTCTCACCTCTTCAAAACCCTACATAACACATGGACTCCAATCGCCAGTTCAATAACCCCTACACCTATTCGAATCTCTTCAATCTCGAGGTATCAATGTGTATTTTGTTGTTTGCTTCGTTTCAATTTCAATTTGCATTTTGTTGTTTGGATTCTTGTTATGTTGATTCACTCTGCTTCAATTTAGGGTTTTGGAAGTTTTAATTTGGCTTATTGTAATATATTGTAGTCGTTGATGAACTTTCAAGTGCCTCAACCAGAAGATGACTTTGATTATCATGCCAATAGTAGTCAGGATGAGAGCAGAGGTAGGCACGGCTTCAAATCATTGTTCTCTTTATTTTGTATGGACAAATATCATGTACAATATGACTTGCACAGAGAATCAAACATATTGAGTTTGTATGGACAGTTTTGTTACTTTTGTATATTGTAGAAATATAGTTACAACATGTTAAGCCTTCCATCAGATATACCTGTTGAAGTGATTGATGGTTCAACAGGGGGACAAGCTGATCAAAGTAATGGAATGATGTCGGAAGAGAGAAGGAAACGAAGTGTGTATAGTAGTGATGAGGATCAGGATGGTGGTTACAGAACATACATCTCTGAGGAGCGATATAGAGCCATGCTTGGTGAGCATGTCAACAAGCACAGGAAAAAGCAGTATAATAGTAATAATAATTTGAGTACTCCATCTCCTGCTTCTACATACAATGGTGTGGCAGAAAAGAAGAGTAGTTTAGGATCAAAAGACCGTAAACGAGCACGCATGATTGAAACAGCTTCAAATTTTTTAAGTGGTGGTATAACTCAGAAGCAGGGTAACTATGAAGTAGATATATCTCCAGATTTTAACATGAATAGGTTCGTCTGTTATCTAAATATGATGGGAGTTGTATGCTACTTAAATGTATTATATTTTTAGTTTTCTTCTTAATGCACAGGTCATTTACAGAACCTATCTATTTGGATATTGGAGATGGTATTAGTTACAGGATTCCTCCAACATATGAAATGTTGGCTACTACATTGAACTTACCTAAAATGTCAGAGATTCGAGTGGATGAGTTTTATCTTAAAGGCACACTTGATTTGGGCTCATTAGCTTCAATGATGTCAGCTGACAAAAAGTTTGGCCCAAGAAACAGAGCAGGGTTGGGTGAGCCTAAACCCCAGTATGAATCACTTCATGCAAGATTAAAGGCTCAGTCTTTGAATAATTCTCCCCAGAAATTCAGTCTTAAAGTCAGTGACATTGCATTGGAATCATATGCTATTCCAGAGGGTGCGGCTGGTGGTATTCGGCGTTCCATCATGTCGGATGGTGGAATTTTGCAGGTTCACTATGTGAAGGTGTTGGAGAAAGGAGACACGTATGAGGTTTGTATTCAACATATTCAAACTGTCTTGTATATAGAGGAGGCAAAGTGAGCAGGTTGGATAACAGTTCAAAATGGGTAAATTCTTGCATTTCTTAAGACGGACAAACAGGTCAAGCTAGGTTGTCCTGAAAGGCTGAAAATACTCTTTGGCCAAAACTGCTTTTTTGTTTATATACAGTATGAAATTAAACAAAACCCAAATCAACTCATTCACAAGTAAACTGGTCAAAGTTGCCACCTATACTTTTATGGTACATTAGGATTTTGTCGGCTGTTGTCACTTATATGTATGCACCTTGAATCGTTTGACATCCAGATTATTGAGCGTAGTTTGCCTAAGAAGCAGAAAGCGAATAATGATCCATTTTTGTTTGAGAAAGAAGAGACCGAAAAAATTGGTAAATATTGGGTGAACATGGTCAGAAAAGACATACCAAAACATCATAGGGTTTTTATCAACTTCCATAGAAAGCAACTAACAGATGCCAAGAGATTTGCAGAAATCTGTCAACGTGAGGTCAGTGCAGAAGCTCTACAATGATTTTACTTTTAATTCGATCACATCTTTTTCTTGTGTACACGATTTAGAGGTTGCTCTTTATTCCAGGTAAAAATGAAGGTGAGCAGATCACTTAAGTTGATGAGGGGTGCTTCAATTCGCACAAGGAAACTGGCTAGGGACATGTTGATTTTTTGGAAGAGAATAGATAAAGAAATGGTAATATTTTTGTATTTTAATTGTTGGATAAAGTTGACAACATTAACATTGTATAGGAAAAAACTAGTAAATAATATTCATTCAGGCTGAAGTAAGGAAAAAAAAGAAGAAAAAGAAGCTGCAGAAGCTTTGAAACGTGAACAGGAGCTTCGTGAAGCTAAGAGACAACAGCAGAGGCTTAATTTCTTGTTGTCACAAACAGAATTGTACAGTCACTTCATGCAGAACAAGACAGCTTCCCAACCTCATGGGACTGCGACTGAAGAGGAAAATAAAGTAGTTGACCAAGAAGCAATTTTGACTTCAGAAGTCAATATTGAAGACGAAGATCCTGAAGAGGCTGAAATGAAAAGGGAGGCCTTGAAAGCAGCCCAAGATGCAGTGTCTAAACAGAAATTGATTACTAGTGCATTTGATGATGAATGTTTGAAGTTGCGTCAAGCTGTTGGGACTGATGCTCCTGACAAGATGCTTCGATTGCTGGATCTACTGACATTGACTTGTTGCACCCGTAACATTCTTATTCTTCTTGGTCCAAGGGGTTATAACTGGGTTGATTTGGTCATTATATATCTTTTGGGTTTGTTCGGGCAAAACAACTTATCTAAATTGTAAAACTTAAATAAATATTCATGAATTTATGGTCAAAATGGGTACGCTTGGGTTGGGTTTTACCACTAGCACCTTTTTTTCTGTTTATCTCTAAATTTGATAAATCATGAAAGTATTAAATATGATTACAAGAACTTTACTTTGAAAAAGCAATCTAGTTTTTGAAATAAAATGATTTAGGAGAGGTTACAAGTATTGTTTACTTTGATCTATTACATTGCCATCGTAATTATTTTTAATACTTTTGATGCTACAAGTTATCATTTTTAGAAATATATAGTAAACTTTGTAATTGCACTTAATATATTGATTATTATAAAATTCAAAAGAAAATGCTACATATAAACAGGCCAATCCGCCCTGAACCAGGTCCATTTGACCCTTGCCAAAAACTCATTCATTTTGTTAAATCTACCCCTCATGTTTGATTGACTATTCAAAATTGTTTCAGGTCAACTATGCCTGTGGGGTCGTCAGTAAAAACACCCGAGTTATTTAAAGGTTCTCTGAAAGAGTATCAACTAAAAGGTCTCCAGTGGCTGGTGAATTGTTATGAGCAGGGTCTAAATGGTATTTTAGCTGATGAAATGGGGCTTGGAAAGACTATCCAAGCAATGGCCTTTTTGGCCCATTTGGCCGAAGTATGTACTCTACTTGAAAATCTTTAATTTTTACTGTTAATGTGCAACGAAATTGAATTCTTATACCATTTTAGGAGAAAAATATTTGGGGCCCGTTTTTAGTTGTTGCACCTGCTTCCGTCTTGAGCAATTGGGTTGACGAAATCAGTCGGTTTTGCCCTGATTTAAAAGCACTTCCTTATTGGGGTGGCATCCAAGAACGTACAGTACTTAGGAAAAACATAAATCCAAAGCGTCTATATCGGAGGTAAAGTATATTATTTTGATTTTAAATGTTGTTGACCGCATTTTATATGTCTCGTATTTGATATTGTATATTTCAAATGCTGATTGTTAGACTTTTATTTCACAGAGAGGCGGGATTTCACATTCTTGTTACCAGCTATCAACTGTTGGTATCAGATGAAAAGTATTTCAGGCGTGTGAAGTGGCAGTATATGGTCTTGGATGAAGCTCAGGCTATTAAAAGTTCAAGCAGGTTAGAATTTGTACCCTTTTTGTTGACAAAAATGTCAAAAATGCCCTTATATGTTTCTCATTGTATTTTGTTGGAAACTTCTGACAGTATAAGATGGAAGACACTACTGAGCTTTAATTGTAGAAACCGGTTGCTTCTTACTGGAACTCCAATTCAGAACAACATGGCTGAGTTATGGGCCCTACTTCATTTCATCATGCCAACCCTATTTGACAGCCATGAGCAGTTTAATGAGTGGTTTTCAAGAGGGTATGATCTTTAGTCTCTCTTATATGATGTAGCTTTATTTTCTGATAGTGATGATTAAAACTGCATCTCTTATCATGTTATGTTTCATCATCTATGACCAGTATAGAAAACCATGCGGAACATGGTGGAACCTTAAACGAGCACCAACTTAGCAGATTGGTGAGTAATGCCTAATTATTGTACACTTGATTTTTTATTCATGAAACGTATGTACATAATTTGGAACTTACATGTTTGATTTTGTATAAAACTTTACCAGCATGCCATTTTAAAGCCTTTTATGTTGCGGCGTGTAAAGAAAGATGTGGTTTCTGAGTTAACCGGGAAAACTGAAATTACCGTTCACTGCAAATTGAGTTCGAGGCAACAGGCTTTTTATCAAGCTATAAAGAACAAGATATCTCTTGCTGAGTTGTTTGACAATAACCGTGGTCTTAATGAGAAGAAGATTATGAATTTGATGAATATCGTCATTCAATTGAGAAAGGTAATTCTCATATATACATGATTAACATTTTACCATTTGTTTTGTCCATTATTTTTTCTTTTATTATTATTTTTTATCATAGGTTTGCAACCATCCAGAATTATTTGAGAGAAATGAAGGAAGTTCATATCTGTACTTTGCTGATATCCCAAATCCACTTCTTCCCCCTCCTTTTGGAGAATTAGAGGATATATACTACTCTGGAAATCAAAATCCTATCACGTACAAGGTTGTTTATTTGTTTTTTACATTTTTTGCATCTAAAAAATTAACTTCAACAAGACAATTTTCTTTATATTCAATTTGTCTTATTTTTATGAATATAATATTTATATATCCTTATTAATGCTTCCAGGTACCAAAGTTGGTCTACCAAGAAAGTATCCAAAATTCAGATGTGTTCTCTTCAGGAGTGAAGCATGGTTTTAGCAGAGGATTATTTGAAAAACATTTTAACATATTCTCCTCAGAAAACGTGTATTCATCTACATTTAAACAAGAAAAAGATGGGGCGTTTGGATTTACTCGATTGATTGATTTATCACCGGCTGAGGTATCATTTCTTGCCAATGGTTCTTTAATCGAGAGATTGTTATTTTCTATCATGAGGTGGGACCGGCAATTTTTAGATGAGCTTGTGGACTTGATGATGGCAATGAAAACGTTCAAAACAATGATATTGAGTTCAAGAATCTTGGAACTGAGAAAGTCAGAGCAGTCACAAGAATGCTACTGATGCCATCTAAGTCAAAGTCATTTGACAATTTGGTCTTGCCACATCAGGATAGACTTGCATCCAATGTTCGACTTCTCCATTCAGCTTTCTCTTTCATTCCAAAAACAAGAGCTCCCCCTGTAAGTTTTTTATTGATTCTTTTTATAATTGTATGTAAAAATATATTATTTTTTTGTCATGTTTGCTTTGGTAGGTTAACATGCACTGCTCAGATAGAAATTTTATGTACAAAAAAGTTGAAGAATTGCATCATCCATGGATTAAGAGGTTGTTAGTTGGCTTTGCACGCACCTCTGAGTGTAACGGGCCCAGAAAGCCCAATGGCTCGCCTCACCATTTAATTCAAGAGATTGATAAAGAACTACCTGTTTCACAACCTGCTCTTCAACTCACTCACAGGATCTTTGGGTCATGTCCACCAATGCAGAGTTTTGATCCTGCAAAAATGCTCACTGTATGAACATGTTTATCTTCAGTTACATGTTATGTGAACAATTTGGATGCTTTTTATAATTTAATTCGTGATGATATATAGGACTCAGGAAGCTTCAAACATTAGATATACTATTGAAGCGTTTACGTGCCGGAAATCATCGTGTTCTTTTGTTTGCACAAATGACCAAGATGTTGAATATTATTGAGGTACTGGAGAGTAGTTATAAACTTATATTGTTAAATTCTGTATTTTCTATAATATAAATGATTACTATTACAAATGAATGCAGGATTATATGAACTATAGGAAATATAGATATTTAAGGCTTGACGGGTCATCCACCATAATGGACCGCCGGGACATGGTTAAGGATTTTCAACTTCGGTGAGTGTTATAGTTTACAATTTCAATTACTTCTTGAACAATCTTTCAAAACTAAAGTATCTTTTGTGAAAATGTAACTCCAGATTTAGGAGTGATCTGTTTTAATTTTTTAAACAACCTTATAAAGTATATGCATCTAGCCTGATCTTTTTATATTTCAGGAGTGATATTTTTGTATTCTTATTGAGCACAAGAGCTGGTGGGCTTGGGATCAATTTGACCGCTGCTGACACCGTCATATTCTATGAAAGCGACTGGAATCCTACATTGGATTTACAAGCAATGGACAGAGCTCATCGGTTGGGTCAGACTAAAGATGTTAGTTTTATCTTAACTTAAGCTTCTACTAGTATTATCTTAACTTAAGCTTCTATAGTTCTATAGATTATATTAACATCATATCTAAAGGGTTTCATGAAATCTTAAATAAATCAAACATGTTTTGCCTCATGATGTAGGTTACTGTGTACCGGTTAATTTGTAAAGAGACCGTTGAAGAGAAGATTTTACAGAGAGCTAGCCAGAAAAGTACTGTTCAGCAACTTGTAATGACAGGTGGCCATGTACAGGGTGACTTGTTAGCTCCTGAGGATGTTGTTTCTCTGTTGATTGATGATGCACAGTTGGAGCAGAAACTAAAGGAAATTCCTGCACAGGTTTGGTTTTTGGACTTTATATTATATTATTTTATAAATATGTATTAATTAATCTATGTTTAAATGCAGGCTAAAGATAGACAAAAGAAGAAGGGAGCAACAAAAGGTATCAGGATAGATGAAGAAGGAGATGCTTGCTTTGAAGATGTAGCTAAATATGAACCCCCGGTCGACTATGATGACCCCTTTCTCAACCCTGATAAGACCACACCCGTCGATAAAAAGGTATGGACTTTTGACCCATTATCCAACCCATCCACTTCAACACTTCTAATTCTACCCTATTTTATAACTCGTGTTGTAACAACTTGTAATTGCAGAGAAAAGCTAGTACAGATAAAGGTCCTGCAAAACCAAGGCCACCAAAAGGTTCAAAAAAACCAGACTCCGGGGCAACACCAGGTTCAGTATCTAATGATGGTACTGTCCCATACGGTGACATGCAGCAGCAGAGGCCCAAAAGACCAAAGAGGCCAACAAAGAGTGTGAATGAGAATCTTGAACCAGCATTTACTGCTTCACTGGATCCGGCCCAAATCCCACATGTGTCGGAGCCCACTTTATAGCCCACGATGCTGATGCTGTTGCTAGAGCTAGGTATAATAACATCTAAAGAAAAGATGCAATTAACATTTCTAACATGTTTTGGAGTCAATAAAGAGAGTAGATATTTCAGGTCTATGGAGGGCTGTAGGAGGAGGATAGCGTGTAGCAAGTCGTTTTCACAAGATGTATTATAGTCTATGTATGTATGTAAATTTTAAGTTTAGTTTTTTTAGTATAGTCGTATACTTGTAATCATCAAGTTTTTTGATACCTTGCGCCACTTGGAAAAACAAGTTTTTTTGATGAGCTGTAGTTTCTTTATAAGGAGCCGGAATAAGTATCAAACATAACAGGGCGGATCCAATTCAGAAAAAAATATAAAAAAGAATTTTCGGAGAATCACGAGAATCGTGAAAAGCACAGAGTGTACTGTATGAGTGCACCGTGATCTTCAACCTGTATTTTGTTTGTGAATTCTTTGTTTTAGTCCAAATAGATCAGAAATGGGGTTAAGTTGAAGTCGCACAAGATTTAATAGGTTTTGAGTATTCTGTTTTAACTTGATTTCAAGGTTTGTTCTTTAAGATTCTTGTGTATGTGGGTGTTTATGATACTGAAAAGATGGTGATGGGGCTAAGGCCTTTGTTTCAAGTTCTGGTTGGCATATAATAAAAATCAAGATTTCCGTACACTTGAATGTCTAGTGTTCAAAAATCATGAGTCTGCAACACATTTAACAAGAGAGCACAGTATCCAAACTTATGGTTGATGTTATATTGGAACTACTTAGAAGACTAAGAGGGAGTGTTCTAACTTGGTTTATGTCATTTCCACTTCTTCGATGAACATATTTTGTTACTATCAACTACTTTGTCGATGTGGACGTGATAACTCACATTTTGATTTGTTTTATTATGAACTAGGTTAGATACTCGTGTGTTACACGGGTTGAAATAAAAAAATTATATAATATATTATTTACATATAATCCAATATATTATAGATAGTATATCAATGAAATTATTATATATTATTAGTATAGATAAATATATTTAAGTTATAAACAATACTATTATTCCTAAAAAACCATCAACCTCTTTACATATATTTTAAAGTATTATAGTTTTTACAATGATTAGCTACAAATTAATTTGTATTTTAACAAAAATTAAGTCTCATTAAAGTACTATTAATGAAACCTTATCTATTTTTAGATATTTAGTCTCATTAAACCTTATTTCAGAAAATGGACTTTAAAAAAGTTTACTTAGTATAATAGTACTTAAAAAAGGTAAACTTTTTTAAGTCAAGATGCTTATCAAATACAGTAAACTTATTATGGTGAGTATATGTAAGACAATTCTAGGTAGAGCCTAAATTAAGATAATGTAGGCATGCTAGAAAATAACCATGTGACTTATAATTATTTTGTTTTATTAGTATAGATTTGAAATATGGGTTATTGGATTTTAATAACCTCAACTTTCATTTATTGGCCGAGATTAATCTCAACTCAAGAAATATTTACAGACACTTCTAATTTTAAGCTTATTTTTCTTCAACAATCCTTACTAAGAGTTACGCCATTAGTTTTTTTTTTATGAAATGGATCTAACTTTGAGCCATTTTTCAACTCCGCCGCCGCCCAACCTCTATTAGATCATTTTTTTTAGTTCCTAGCATCCACTGTCACTTTACCTTTAACGAGTCAAGTGGTTCAAATCAAAAAGTGAAATTTGACGGGTTTTAGGTTGCAGAAGTTTTGAATTGACAGACCCGACAGTTAATTTCAACTTTCTGCTTAGTGTTTTGGCCATATAAGCAATCCGCGTCATCATAAAACTATCGGTGTAAACAATTTTAGGGGGGTGAACTCTATATTTATTAAAATAATTCCACTACTGGACCGAAAATTTACATTATTGACAAAAAAAATCTTCGCCAATAGTTTTACACGCATATGCACATTACAGCTATATTGTTTGTTACATGCACAAGTGTATATCCAATTTTTTTGTTTGTATTTATGTATTTACTTTGTTACATAGACATGTTTTTTTTAACACGAACACATTCACGTCATGGATATATCTTTCCCTATGAACTCAGTATACATTCATTAGTTTGCATTCGCATAGTGTACTTTGAAAAAATTATCACATGTATAACTTCTTTTTACATGCACCGATGCACGTGTGCATATTATATATAGACCTACATTACACTCTACAGTTACACAAGTCAAAAAAATATAGGAAAATCTGAACCCACAAACTCATCCTGCAAGCCTTATCTTTAGAAAAGGGATGCCCAGACTATTCATGCAGGTTAAAACATCTTGAGCCTTGGTGGGCAAGCCTGCAGCCCTGTACAAATGCACACCTGCACTCATGATAAACCGGTCGGATTCTACACCACCACTAGCGGCAATGCTTTCGAACAAAGATACGCCTTTTTCCACATATCCATAGTCTAAGTAGAATCTAAGCATGGTTTGATAACACGAGACATCTGGAGCCAATCCGTCTGTGATCAGTAGGTTGTAACCCTCTCTACTTCACCCAACAGACCTGTTTTTGCTAATGCGGAGAGTAACAAGTTGTAGTGAGCACAAGATGGTGATATCGCCCCTTGTTTCTTCATCAAACTGATGGTTTCCTCTGCTTCAGTGTACTTCTCACCAGCTGTGTATGCTCGAATAAGGGAAAGATAGGTAGAAGAGTCGGATGGTGAACCGTCCCTTTGCATCTGATCAAAAAGTTGAGCCGCTTCTTTGTGGAATCCCCGAGTAGCATACACATTCATCATAATGTTGTAGCTCACCTATGGATTCCAACAGATATATTAAAAGCTGTTCTCAGTCTCAGAAACTTATTATTCCGATAACACGACATTTTAGTGAATAATAAACCATTATTTCCAACTCGAAACTATATATCACCAGGGTAGAAATTGGGATGTCCCTCTCAACATAAGAATTATGTTAGTACACCTACTTCAAATCAGTTATTACACACTTAATACACTTACACTCAACTGCAGTTTCCCCATCAACCCTAGCTAACTTATCATCATCAATAAATAATAGTAACTAATCAAATATATTTGTTGGCCTCCCACGTACTCGGCTATCGAGGTTTTATGGTAATTAATAAATATCCTAAAATCATTACCTGATCTTCATTTGTCAACACCCTGAATCACCAACTTATTCAAAGGTAACAATCTGTGTTTGGTTTTTTACATTCATATAATCAAAGTATTGGTCTCCTAGTTTATTATTTATGCAAACTTCATGCTTATACTCTCATCTCTGAACGCTTTGACTATATCAACAATTCCGTGATAATACAGATGCTGACATGTCTACTTACATGCATCTCTAAATCATGACCTAAACTTAATAGATTATATCTATATTTGATCAGCCATGCACCTAGCTGAAACTAAATTATGCTCTCCGAAATTCATCAAATATGAATGCGTTGGATATTTTAACACTAGACGAGATCAAAACAAAAAGAAAGCAATTTTGCATCAAGATTTTAAATAAAAGTAGAAGAATACTGTGTGCATACCTGCCCAGGTTTTATTCCTTCTTCCTGCATCTGGTTAAACAAGATTGATGCTTCATCAATTTTACCTGCAAAGGACTAAGTAATAAGAAAATTTGAGAGAATAAGTGCCAATAAGAAACAACTGACCCACCGACCCTTTACACTCACTGTATATATCATTTAGATTCTAGCATGATAATATCTATAAACATAAAACTAGAGGCGTCCTTGAAGAAACTCATGCACTCATACTAAAAAGACATCAAGTTAAACTGAATTCTATCAAGAAAGACATCGAGATTTTAAAATACTTTACTGCTTTAGGATCTCTTTCGAGACTCTAATAGACACAATCCAACACTCCTCTATTCAATAAGAAGAAGCAGCGTATTACCAGCCTTCCCATAGTAAAATATCATATTTGTGTATGCTTTCTCATCCATAGTCACTCCCTTTATTCGAGCAGTGTTGAACATCTCTATAGCTTTATCAAGATCTCGCCTACGCCCATGCACTCTGCATATGTCAACAGGTTTAACATAAGAAAAAAACAGTGAACTCTATTTCTTGTTAAACATCTTCAAACAATATACAAGTTCTTACGTAATCATGGTGTTGAGAGTTTGAATTGATGGAGCAACACCATTTGTAACCATTCTCTCGTAGATGTTTGCAGCAAAGTTCAATCTACCTGCACCATTGAAATGTTGGGCACATATTCATACAAAATTAAAGAAGAAAAAGTGAAAAGGGACTAAAGAACTTGAAGCGAACCAGCATCTAGCATTGCTTTTATGAAAGTATTGTATGCCACTGTATCAAGCTCCGTGTTCTTATGGAAACAATTTTTTATGACATTCTCTGCATCCCGATACTTACCTAAACAGTGAACAATAATAACAAATATAAGCATCAATCTTATCAACAGTTGACCTTTAAGATAACCCAGTTAAACCCTGAGACTGGGAATAGAAGCAAGATTAGGAAAAATAAGTCTCCTTTATATATATGCGAGTAACAGGACAACCACAATTACTAATATATCTTATTCTTACCACAATTACTCAATGCATTCACCAGCATGCTGATTGCAACAGCACCAACATCATGGCCGTTCTTATTTTCCTCTACATAAAACAAGTATGCCTCGTCCACTTTTACAGATTTGACAAATACATCAATAATGCAATTGTACAAATGCTTTTGTTCTGAAGAAGCATCTACCACTGCTCTAAATGCTTGTTTGGCTAGCTCCACCTGATTTTGCTTTCCATATAAATATACCATAGATGATAGAGTAGATATCTCTAGCTTGCAACCCAGCTTCAGTAATAGGTCAAATAGATATTCAGCTTGAGATGTCAAACCTACAAAAACAAAGAAACACACTTTTGATACGCAAAACAAAAGCAGGTGCAAGCATCCTCAATTGAAACATGTATACCTTCTTTAATGAAGTTGATAAGCAATTGACTGGCTACAAACAAGCCATTAGCAGTGTTCAGCAACAAGTTAAGCATTTTTTCCACCTTAGTTGCAGTCTTAGGTGCCATATACAGAGTCAGAAGTAGCTCAAACGCCAAGGGTTCTGAACCAGCTTCTTTAAGTCCTGTAAAATCTCCACAGATACCCATCAGAATCGTCTGAATGAATTTATCATCTTCTTCTAACAGTCCATTTTTGCTAAGCTCTTGTATCATTTGCTCAGCATCACTTGACATATTTTCCTTGCAATATACCTTCATGACCGTCTTAAGAAGCACCTTATCAAATTTTACTTTATTTTCTCGGATCTGGATGATGAAGTCTTTTGCCTTCTCTGTAAGTCCTAGTTTCATATACAAAGTCAGCATGTCTGTGCAAGAACAACAGTCGGGATAACCGGTCTCTGAGAGAGCTTGGAACATAAGCTCAGCAGCTTGTACATCCTCCTTCATTACATAGCATTGCAACAAAACAATATACGCAAACCTTGATAAACTTACACTTTTAGATCTTAACTGTTCCATTACATCTAGTGCTTTTTCACAATTCCCTGCAGTCAAATGGACTTGTGCCATTGTTATATATGTTTTATCATCACTAATAAGCCCAACTTGTCAATCTCTTCAAATGTTGTCATGGCATCCCATATAGACCAAGTTTACCGTATATCCTAATAAGCAAACCATATATGACTTGGTCCGCTACAACTTTATACCTTTCCATCTCTGAAAATAGAGATAAAGCTTTAGAATAGTTTCCAGTTCGGTAGTAGAGTGATAAAAGCGAAGCGCACGTGAAGGTACTCGGAACTATGTTATGTTGTCGCATGTCTTGATAGAGTCTTAAAGCTTCATCTTGG
Source organism: Flaveria trinervia (assembly GCA_025506515.1). Classification (NCBI taxonomy): domain Eukaryota; kingdom Viridiplantae; phylum Streptophyta; class Magnoliopsida; order Asterales; family Asteraceae; genus Flaveria; species Flaveria trinervia. The sequence goes on along the minus strand of CM046445.1, from coordinate 87,596,250 downwards.
ATGCCCTTTTGGCAAGCTACTGTAATAAGATTGCTATAAGTAGCCTCCTCTGGTACAAACCCCATAGTCTTCATCTCCTCAAAAGCCTTGAAAGCTTCATCAGTAAAACCATTTTTCACCAATGAGCTGATAACAACTGTATATGTGAAATGGTTGGGGACTACACCACATACAACCATCTCTCTCCAAATCTCAATGACATTTTGGTGAAAAGATTTCTTCTGCAAAGATGATAGCATGAAATTGTAAACTGCAGCAGAGAGCATGATACCCCGTTGTTGTACGGCCGAGTAAAAGGACAACATCGCCTTGTGGCGACCCCATTTAGCATATGCACACAGCATAGTTCCACAAGCAACTTCATCTGGCTCGCACCCAGCTTCAAGCATTTCCAAAAATGTCTCTTCTGCAAGCTTGATTTTTCCGGTTTGTCCATAAGTTCGAAGCAAAAGTGTATAGACTATAACACTGGGCCGGTAACATAACTGTTTAACCATAAATCTAACATTACACCAAATTAATTCAAGAGCATACAGGTAAAAATATATACAGACTACAGAGCTTATAAATACAATAGACAATTAAATATTTACACCAAAATAAAGCTCCAATAGAGTGCTATCAACCTGTAATTTCATCCAGGCAAAAAAGTCTCTGGCTTGCCTCCAACTCTTTTGCTCTTTCAACACAGTACACATTTCCCTAAAAGTGAGCTTAGTAACAAAGGAAGCCATGACTTGCCTCATGTCATAAGACCCCTCAGGCAAACCCGAAAGGCTCCGAACCCGCTGAATTGCTGCCACTACATGCCTACCATACAAGTGCCCATTCCTATCATCCTCCAAGTATTGAATCATTTGCTCAGGTGACCTCTTGATCCACCTGGGTGTCAAGGCTTGCGAGCCCTGGTTGCGCCTCAAGGCGCTTAAATAACGGGCTTTTGCTTTGATGATGCGACGGGCGTTGTCATCTGAAAGAGGGTTCTTTGGGTGCTTTGATTTGGGTTTGGGTTTGTTTCCATCGCTCAGAGACCATGGGTCTGGTGAAACTGAACAGGAGATTGTAGATGATGAATTTAGATGCAGAGGATAACGTGGCTTTGAAGGCTGACAACTTAATGGAGTTGTGTTTAGGAATGAAGATTTTAAACCTTCCATGGATGTCCAATAGCTTCACAGCCTCATAGGAACACCAGTTCATGTATACAAAACAATACCTTTACAGACCTGCACCACAAATTTAATACTCCTTTTACCATTTTATTATATTCATTAAGTAATTTAGCGAGTTATAAATTCAATATGTTTTTTTTATGAGTAACAACTCACACACTTATCTAATCTGCTTCTAATTTACACCATAATTAATTACAACAATCCAGCATAGCTGGGCTTGAACCCTTGATCTCCAGGGGAACATCACACTCTAACTACAATGGACTTGCTATTGGACCCAACCCTCCATCCATAAAAATAAAATATGTAATGTGATTCAAGCTCACTACAAAATTAACCTAAGGTTGGTATCATGTGCATAATGAGACGGGTCAATCTATCAAGTCAAATTACACAAGTTCATAATCCTTTTGAATGCAAACAATCTTACTAACCAAGACATAAGTATAAACTCCAAGCAACTAATGATCAAATGTTACCAAAATCAGCTATATGGAAGCAAGCTCTCTCAACAAAGATTCAGATCCTTCCTAATTAGGCTTATGGAAGCAAGTTTCTACAATATAGAATCATATATATCCTATTTAACCTCAACTTGCAACCTTAAGTTGGTTGAACACCTAATGGTCAACCCTATTAGTACTTAAACTTATCAGATACACACGAACACTACCTCATGCACAAAATTATAAAAGAAAAAACGGCACACAAGGATTTATAGTGGTTCGGTTAGGGTGGCATACTTCAGATTGCTGCAACTAGGGTGGCATACTTCGGATTGCTGCAACTAGGGTTTTTATTATTTTGTAATCAAGGAATTCCAAAGGCCCTATTATTTATTATAATCACTAGATTAGGTTTACAACTTTGAGAACAAGAAATTTTAATTTAGGCAAGCCACCTAAAATAAACCAAGACAACAACTTAGAGTCAGCCAACCTTCAAAGTCTCCACACCCAACAAACCGAAATTAGTAAGTATACTAGATTTGCCAATAATTCTCATTAATTGGATATATGAGACCACCTAAACTCTAATAAATCCAGGTCAACTAATGATATTCATTTGATTATGGTTGGACAGCAAAGAGCACATTTGAGCTTTATTCAACCCAACCTGACTCATTTGATTGAAACATTCAAAAAAACGAATTTAATCACCCTTCATATAGATTCACAATCACTTTTAGCCAAATTGTCAAATCACTCACCAAATTGCCATTTGAGGTCCATTTTAGTCAGCTTCAAGGTTTCACCGAGATTCACGATCATACCTTGAATTTTCATTAAAAAAAAGTTCGAAAGGTTATTCTAACTCATTTCAATCAGAATTAGAAATGCAGATCTTTCAAGCACTCTAGGTCCATTGTTATTCTACACAATTTAGAGAACAATGCCAAATAACATATCTACATATGTAAGCCAAAGTAGCATACCTCCAGCCTTCAATCCAATTATGATTTACATCTAACCCTTTATAATCTTTGAAATAACTAAATATAACAGTTACACAAAATGGTCTTCTTTTCAACTAAGAGACGAACTTTAACATTTTCCAAGCTTAATTCATTCAAACACGTTCTTGTCCATTTTTAATTAATTACCAATATGCCAATATGAATACAAAAACAATATTATAACAATGATGTGAAAATTTCATAAAAACTATAACAAATCAACAATTGGCAAAAAACAATAAACTAACAATTTAGCTAGTAACAATCTAACAACATAATAAATCAAGGTAAGAGAAATAGAAGAATAAAATTAGCAATTAAAAACCAATAGCAAATGTAATTGCTGCTGTTAGCAATCAAAAAATCAATCTAGAACCTAATTTAGTCCTCAATAACAAACTAATAATAAAAAATCAAGGTCGTTAGTTGCTGCTATTATGGATGGATGTAGCGTGTAACACAAACAACAGTTAACTGATGAAGTAATGTAAATGTAATGGATGGAACCTCAAACATGCGATTTATGTTGCTGATTAGCTGCTGTTGGTTGTGAACAACTGAACAAGGTCTTTAGTGACTGCAATTTGGGGAAGAATCTTGCCTACAGACGCTGAATTAGGGTTTTAGATAAGCAGATTTCTGGTGATTAGGGTTTTAGGAAGATGAATTATAGTCGAGCAGATTGCGGATGACGGTAGCAGAGCAATTCGAATTCGAACACTGTTTGTTGTTCAGGCGACTCACACGGTTTTCTTATCACAAAATTCACTAGCGTTTCGATATGTTCCCAAAATTAAAAATAAATTATATAATATCCAACTGTTAATCATTAACGGTTAAGATGAGATCTCATGACATGTAAATATTACAATATTATAAATTTAAATATTACTCCCAGCAAAAATAAATATACTCTGTATGTTTTAACGAGGCTTCAATCCACCGTTTTATGAATGAGAAACATATAATTTTGTTACTATACTATGATAGTGGTGGAAAGATTTAAATAAAATATCATTGTAACTAAAAAAACATAAGAAATAATTTCAACCATTCATTTTGTTACTCAATTGTTAAAATCAAAATTGTATGAAAAAGTTCTCTTATGTATTTAACATTCATAAATTTATTTCAAAAATTATTATTTTATAAGAACCACACCATAAAAACGAAGGTTTTTTTTAAAAGAGTACACTATTATTTTATAAGAACTACACCATAAAAACGAAGGTTTTTTTTAAACGAGTACATTATTATTATATAAAAAGATAATAGATTCTTTTATGTTTTTCAAACTCATATCTCGTTATTATGTCATTAGTGTAGTTCAATGTGTTTTTTTGTTAGTTATTGTGTTTAACTATAGAAACAATGATAAAATTAACATAAATTAATCTAAAACGCAAAACACAATAATGAATACATGTAATAAATGATATAAAATTCATAACACAATGAACTGATATTTGACACAATGAATGTATAAGACAAAATCAAAAGACGTATTTGATAGAATAACTAAAATATTATTCTTTTTAAAACAATAAAGAGAACACCAACCAGAATTACTCTTAAGGTTTTTATATTAAATCCTATTTTTAGTGCGGCCCTACCCTAGAATTGTATAATATTTGTAAGAGTGTTGTAATTAGATCATTTATATTTTTATTTATTTTAGTCAAGTCATTAAAGTTTTAGAAATATTACAATTAAGTTAGTCATATCTTTATCAATGTTTAAATAATTCACAACTTTTTTAAAATAATTTGCTATTTTAAAATATTATTTATTTTTTAAATACTTTACCTTTTTAATATTTTGCATCTATGAATGAGTTAAGTAAAATAATTTTTAATTATAATAATCTAATTAGAACAAAAGAGTTACGGTTGATCTGATTGGGACAAAAAATTTATAATTGTTTTAATTAGAACAATTTTAAAAAGATGTTATCTTTCCTCCTTATTTACCTTCTCTCGTTGTAAAGGATTCCTAAAATTGTGTTACACTCAATTGATTCACATAGAAATGTTTCTTTTAGGGCTCCAATAGAGAAAGAGACATAATGAAGAAAAACCTCACTAGATTTCATGGGACAAGATAACAACAGTCAAGTCAAAAGGGGGTTTGGAGTAATCGACTTAAAGATCATCAACTAAGAATTATTTTCATAGTGGTGGTGAAGGTCAAAGCTTGAACTATAGTGGCTTGTTATTTCTAGCATTCGCGAGAGATAATTGGGATTTCTACCCTAAAACTAAGGGATGTTTGGTTCGTAAAGTTAAATTTGAATTGAAATTTGAAAGAATTGTATTTGAAATTCAATATTTCTTAAAGGATTTGGAATTCAAACGAATTGAAATCTATAAAGAGAATTTAAATTCCAAATGCATTTCTAGGGACATTCCACTTATAAAGAAATTAAAATGTATCACCGGTTACAAACCGCCACCACCTCAGTGACCACCGATAATCGTCACTACATATCACCGACCGTCGCCGCCGTCACCACCGACAATCGACCGCGACCATCAACGCTGCCCATTGCCGAAAATCGATCGTACCCCACTGCCTCCACCAACCGATAACACTCATCGTCAATACACGGTTCGGCAACGGCATTCGGCAAGATGGTTAGGGGTGGCAACGGTCGGCGCTCATTGCAAACAGCGGGTAGCGATGGTCGGCATCGGGGTTGTGCGACATCGGTGGGCGGCGGCGGCGGTCGGGGGCAGCGATCGGCGGACGACGACTACGGTATTTACTTTGATATAGGCTAGTATTTACTTTTTTTTAGTGGCAAATGTGCGACCCTGCTTCAGATGATAGGTGTAATCTTAATTGAGCCCTCCTATCCGTTTTTCAGCTTGGACCGCATCCCAACCCCCTTAGTAGGAAACTCATTATTGAGAAACTCCATAGCTCAACTCTGAGCATTTTTGCTCAGAGTGAGACTTGAACCCATGGGTTAGTATTTACTTACGGAGAAAAACACATAGCAAGAAGCGTGAATTGGCCCATTTCCATTCAAGATGCCATTTCCAAGGTTACTTCTCGTTGGAAAACAAAGTGCTTATTGCATCATCGATAGTATATAATAAACTAGATTAATACCCTGTGCATTACATGGGTAAATAAATAAAATATTAAATAATTAGTAATGAAAAATTTTAGTTACAATATGATATTTTGAAGTATGATATTATTGAAATATTTTATTATTGAAATTACATATAAGTAAGAACTATAAGTAATAAAACAATGATATCATTTTCTTTGAACTTTTGTTTTAGATTTTTTATCTAAAAAATAATTCTAAATCAAAATGTTTTAAACTATGACTTTGAATTTTAAATTTTTATGGTTTAGAAAATATTATATTTTCTAAAAACACTGATTTTAAATATTTAAAAAAAAAGTTTGATGTTTTAAAAAATTCCTTATGTTATAGAAAAGATTGTTTCTTTAGAAATTACATTTATAAAAAGAGCTCTTTTTTAATTTATTAAAATCTATTGTAATCTCTAAAAGATTAAATAATGTAATTAATAGTTAATGTAAATATCTAATATGAGAGAGAAACAAAAAAAAATTAGACATAGGATGTTTAATATTGTGACAAGTGAAAACTTAAAATCTATTTTTATTATAGTAGATAGATGACTGACCTTGTATTTTATAACTTAATAATTCTAACTTGCTTGAGATGAGTTACCCAAAACTTTATTAAAATATGAAGTCATTGGGTTCAAGTTGCCACCAATGTCATAATTCTTGTTAATATAACTATTATTTGATTTGTTTCGGATACCTTTGAGCATTATTCAAAATAAGCCAATATAAACGAGACCCTGCTTTGATATAGGCGAATATTTACTTTTTAACGGTAAATATGAGACCTTGTTTTGGATGATAGGTGTAATTTTAATTGGGTCCACCTATTCGTTTTTCAGTTTGGACCGCATCCCGAACCCTCTCACTAAGAAACTTATTGCTGAAAAAACTTCATAACTCAACTCTAAGCATTTTTGCTCAGAGTGAGACTTGAACCCATGGGTTAGTATTTAGTTACGGAGAAAAACACATTCTACCAAGAAGCATGAATTGGCCCATTTCCGTTCAAGGTGCCATTTCCAAGGTTACTTATCGTTGGAAAACAAAGTGCCTATTGCACCATCTATATGTATAGATGTATATCTATAGTATATAATAAAAAGGTAACTAAGATGTCACATGACGTTCTTATATTACTCCTCGAAAAAATTTTCTCATCTAAATTAATATATTATTTTAGTCAACTTTTTATTTTAAAAACTAAATTAATAGTAATAATTCATTTTGTTTTGAATTTAATTTTTTATATTAACAACTTAATTGTGTAATCATATTTTTGAACTATATATATTTTTATAGCCAAATAAGATTCAATTAAAAAAATATAAAAAAACAAAAAGTATTTATTGATATTTTTAGTATATTTTAGTTTAGTGTGACAACTAGGTTATATTATTTAAAAAATATTCTAATATTTATAACTTATAAATATAAGTTTTTATATTTCATTATTATAGTAATATGTAAGTTAATCATACAAAATATTTACACCTCTATGAATTATATAGTTTTTATATTTTCAACCGATCTATTACGCGAGTTTACTAAAACTAATGAATTAATATTGGGGAAGGAAAAGAAACTATTATATTTGGAAAAACAAGAACTACAGGATCTAAAACTAATACTAATAGAAAAGTTTAAACTTAATCCATATGATTTGATCAAATTACATATTTAGTCCCTAAGTTTTCAAAATAATATATTTAATCCAAACTTTTACTATTGATTGCACATTTAGTCCCCAAACCCAAATCAAAATCTTAGTTAGCTTTTGAGGTTAAGTAAAATCACATGAATTTAAAACTAATAATTTATGTATGTTATATGAAAACTCCATTGAAAAAATTATAGCTTGTAAGCTCTTTTTACAATCAGCAATCTAACTCTTCAACACAAACAAACAAACACATGGGACTTACTTATAGAACATTAATCCTTATTTGAGAGGGTAAAAAATCATATTAAGTAATTTCATCATTCGGTCCATTTATATTTATCTTTTGGCAGCTGTTCTAAAAGGACATAAAAAGATGCAACCTGACCCAGATAGAATTCAAATGAGTCGTAGTCTTTTTCTTCAGCTGCATCGGCCAGATATGCTTCATTTAGCAATTCATCTTCTTTACCTTCAAACCAATTGATCTAAGAACAATGACCCCACCCCCCATGACATGTCAACAACTAACAATGATGATATAGAGGAGCTAAAACAACATTGTTGAATACAAAAGATACGGAGCAGAATCTATAGCGGACTATTACCTCACAGCCTTCTCGATCTTGCAACCCAATCTAAACAATATAAAAAGACAAACAAACCTTCAGAGTAGATAAGGTCAACCCACTACTATATATTAAATAATCCAAGCACCCAAACTATATGAAGTGGAGTGGATCAAGCATGTTAAGCGAGTGACGGTGATACCAGGTTGATTAAAGAGACACTTTTGACTTAAGATCACATCATTGTTTATTGTAATATAGGCAAAAAGTAAACCATTTTTAACTCAAATCTAGAGGAAATTCTTGACAAAAGAGTAAAAGATTTAGATTGAACACAAATACACATAACGGGCAAGATGTTTCACTAAGGGGAGTGGATCATAGGCATTGATGACAGCTGATAGTTAAACTAACTTATCATCCAAATCTAATTGACTGCAACATATATAGATCACAACTATAAGTAACTGACTCAATCAAAAATGGATAAGCTTGTACACATATGTAAAATGGAAACAAAAATCAAAAGAACATAACCTCACCTTGTATTCGTCTAAGCCGACGAGCATGCAAAACATAACCCACCATCTTGCTACTTGGAAAACTTTTACTAAGAAAAATTACACAAAGTTGAAGTGAAGATAGGGAATAATCTTCCAAAATTCAAAAGTTACCCACTTAAGAAATCAAGTATACAGAACAATAGCAAAATTAGGGGTCTTTGTGGAAACGGTAGTGAATGTGATAGGCTAATAGTTACGTTTGCTGGTGCCACCGAAGCCTCGTGATGACCAAAGGCGGGTTGTGTACCGTACGGTGAGTAAGTCCATTTTTTATCCGATTAGGTTTTGAAAGGTAGTGCCGCTTGAGCAAGGAGCTCTTCAAATTTTACACCTCTGCTGAACCAAATGCTTCTCAAATCATCAGATGCATGAATAGATGCCACGAAGCAGTTAAGGCAACACGTGGCACGACCTAAAGCAAACAGCACAACATGTTTACTATTCATTTCCGTCTTTTAATATAGACACTAATTAGAGATGGATTGGTTTTTTTTTTTTTTTTTTTTGTGTTTTTCTTAGTGATTTTTCTGCAAATTGAACATTTACATGGTATCTGGTTAAACCATCTGAATGTGTAGAAGAGAGGCTCCATGCTTTCCCATGCCCACCAACTATTTGATCAGTTATTACGGTAAAATAAGAAGTAATAGAGCTCAAGAAAATCATCAAACGTACGTGAATAAGTTGTTATTTTTCGCTTGTTCTCAACGCGTATCTTGTAACATCCTTCGGATTGTGTGGTTCGACACTGTCTCAAGGCTCATCAAGGCCACACTGTCACCGGTAATATATTTATCTCTTCACATTTTCCCTATAGCAGGTTATTCCGATTGATAACGCCATTGGACCTTCAACAATCGTAGACTGCCATGATTTTATTTGTGAAAGATTGATTGAGAATCTTGAAGCACGACGAAGAAGGGAAAGAACTAGCTAGCGAAATCGATGAATGAAAAAGTATTATAAAGAAAAGAACAAAAGAAATAAATAAAGAGAACATTTAAAGTTACAAATATGCCCTCCCTTGGAATTATGATGACGTTACTCAACCCCAAAAACTAACTTAAATTTGACATTGAGACTAAATGTGCAATTGAGAAAAGGGTTATTTGAGGTTGTTTCTTTCTAAAGTTTGTTTGCACAAGCAAATCTATAGGGGTATGGATCGCCAAAAAAACAAAACAACATAGAAGATGATTGTGAGCGTTATATACTCTTCTTGGTGGTTCCTTTGGAAGTAGGGATGATATTCACATTCAAACCGAACCGATGAAAAAACCCAAAATCCAAGCCATTTGGGACGGGTATGGGGACGGGTATGGGGACGGGTATGGGGTCGGGTAAGTGGGTATGAGACGGAGTATGAGATTAATTTTTATTTTTTTCGGAGGTTTGGAACAGATATGAGAATGAATGAAAAAACCCGAAATCCAAGCCATTGACCAGATTACATACTTGAATTAATGTCTTTTTCTTAATTATATTATATAACTTTTTTTTAATTTTTATTATATTATATTATCTTAAAGTTTCTTAGTTCCAATTGCCCTCTCATTCGGTCATTCTTCTATCACTCTAATCGAGTAACTCGACAATCAAACTTTTGATTCTCTTTTGAACCCCAGCCAACATCAAAAGAGAGTCAACAAGATAACGACAAATAGATTTGGTCGAAAAGATATAGCTACAAAGAAATTTATTTGCAATGTCAAAGAGATATCCGGTGGATATACCCACCGCGCATTATTCATTAAAGTAACTGATATACTTGATAATTCGGCCTCAAAATTAGTAGTTGTTAATTCAGATGCTTGAATTTGATTTTTTATTTAACCGAGTAATAAATCTTACATTTAACTCAGATAAATCATTAAATAGGGATAGATTCATATACAATCAATTGAAGTTAATTAAATAAAGAATTTGAACATTAAAAAATTCACTAGTAAATCAATAATTAAAACTAGGTTTCGAGAGAATGGTTATTTTTCCCGCACACAACTTTACCTTATTTTGTATTTTATCTTATTTTGGTCGTTACCTAGTTAGCTTGTCAAAAACTATAAAACCGAAGTCTTGTATCAAAAATCTATAACAATAAATTCTAATGGTCAAACTTAATGATAATTTAAAAGAGTAGAAATCTCTAGTGATCAATTTTAAAAATCACACAACTTTAAAAGAAGTGGTCAAATTCAACGATCAATTTGAGAGAATAAAAACCTTTAGTGGTTAATTTTTAAAAGTCCTATAACTTCATTATTCCTTAAGTTTTGTTCGTAAGTATATAAAATAAGGGCAGTGATAATAATGCTCTAATGATTAAACAAAAATTCTTGAATAACTTTTGTGAAAAAGACAAAAAGTATGTTGGTTATTATGTGTAAACAATTGTTGAGGGTTTTTATGAGAACACCAAAAATTAAATAATAAAAAAATATGTTAGTTTTTCATATGAAAAAATATTAAAAAACTTTCATAGAAAAAGCCAAAATGTATATTGGATTTTTTATGATAGTTACCCTTATTTCATCATTCTACGTTCTTCGAATATATTTATGTTAAAAGATTATGTCTATAATATCCATCAATTATTTAAAAAAAAATTGATGGACGTCATATGATTTGAGAACGTGTCCAACCATTCATCCAATTTGGTTTTTAAAAACATTGATTGGGATGAGCAAATGTTGATGTAGACCAACACTGTTTCATGGGGCCCTAGAGGGTCATCCTCACACTTGTAAACCTCTTACCGATTCCTTCTTCTAATGCCCTTGTATAGTTGTATGTTCTATCTACCATACCAAACATTAACTCCTTACATCTTCTTTGTCCAAACTGTAATTAATGTGTTTACTTGTTTTTAGACTGATTAGGAACGCATGGTTTTATATTTTAAAATAATGATTAGATTAGCGTTTCTACTTGATTTTAAAAGAGTACTTATAAAGATGGGCATGTATCGAGTCAGGTCCGTGAAGGGTTAAAACCGAACCTCTAACCGATATTTCAATTCGCCTTTTCATAATTGAATCTTGACGATTATAAACGGACCAGTTAGTTCGACTATGGGAAGAAAATGGTTTAGTTAACAATCAACTAATCTTCGATATTAACGTGAGTGGTCTCAAACTAATGTCAGTTGATATATCTTCGCCTAATAAAATTTTAGCAATCATATAAATTTATAAAGAATAATAATTTACATGTAATATGATATTATTTATAAAACTTTAAAAACTTTTATCATATAGAACATGTTTATAAAACATAAAGATGGGTTCTAATAATTATCAAATCAATTTTTTCTATAAAATTTAGTATCAAATCATTACTTTTTTACTTATTATCTTATAATTTAGTAGCACTAATGATTGTTTCTTGTAATCATTAACGTTATAAAAAAAGGTGATATTATAACAAAATAGTTGTTAGAAAAAATTAAATCATATTTTTTTGTTGATTCTTTTATTTGGTTTTTCTAATCATCCCTACTACTAGGGTTGATTTGATTTGATAAATGATAATACTTTAGGCGGGAAAATGTAAGATTAGAAAGAAAGCAAAGCAAAGCAAAGCAAGATGAAAATTGAAAGGCGTGATTGATTTAGGGTATGTGTTGTACAACATGTCGACAGCTCATTCAAACCCCACTCCTCCTCTCACAACTCACCAATAATAAAACTTCCTCCTTAAGCAATTATTATTCTTACCTTATCCCCACAAAAAAAGTTTTAATAAAAATAAAAACATGTGATCTTTTTATTTGTATATAAAGTATATAAGAATAGAATGGACGGTCACACCACATCATATTACATACCGCTACTCATATCATTTCATATCATATGGTTCATAAGAATGTTATTAGCCTAACACGATCGTGTTTCAAAAACAAAATTTTTCGAACTTTCAATCTCATCGACATGTTTAGCAAAAACACTAAAAAATTCCAACCTAACAAACTGTGATTATCCAAAGAGGATGAAGAGAACAAAAATAAATACCACCGGATATTTTTGTAAAGTTGACAATGAGTATAAAAGATTTTTGTGAATTAATGTGTAAAATTTAAAGAAGAAGTATTTATAGTATATGAAAACAAAATTTTAAATAGGAATATAGCCGTTGAGGGTAGGGGTGGAAAGCCAACGGCTCTATTTAACAGTCGAAAAAAAGAAGGATGGAACGGTGTGGATATGCCGTAGGCTGGAGGGGAGACATGGTGTGAAGGACTGGGGGTCGTGTTACCGGGTGGCGCCACCCTACGTGTGACCCCGCCCTAATAGGTTAAGAACTCTTAAAAAACGTAAAGGATATTAATGTCATTAAAACTAATACATAAATATGAAAATATCTAAATTCACATATATCATCCATTCAAGCAAAACCAAATAGACATAGACCTAACATGCATATTAACCTCGTATCCACGACATTCGACCATTAATTAAGCAAAGGTTGTCCAAATCGTCATCTTACAATTAAGATACACTTGGATCACAAGAAAATTAAAAAGATAAAAAAAAACCCTAAATTATGCAATTTTTAAATTTAGGTAACAGTAGAAATAAGAGTTTATTAATCTTTTTGTCATTCTTATTAAGCTTTTACTAATTTATCTTTTTTAACCTCTTAAAGGTCCTTTTGTGGTTGTAGTGCTTAACGAGACTTATTGGTTATCAAGGTGTAATCCTTACAAATTTACAATCATAAAACAAAACAAACTAAAATTATTTACCAAACACCCTACATTAAGGAAACAAGATATGGATATAATAGTAAATCACAAACATTATTTTATATTCATCTCACACCCATGTGCGATTGCAACTTTGATTCCTACAAACTTTAGAGAAATAGAACAACTAATCCATGGACCATTTTTCAAACACAAAAGAATGTCAACTCATGTATCTCCAATACTTTATTATTAATAAATAAAATATAATAATTAATAAAATATAACAAATAACCATATAATAATACTAATAACCTTATTATTTCCTTCATCACTCCACCTAAAACAAAAACATCATATAACAAAACCCCCAACCATCTTTGTAATTGTTGTTGTTACCATCTTTCTACTTGAATATTATTATCATATTATTATTATTATTATTATTCTCTCCTTCTACACTATATCCTAATAATAATAATCCAAATCCCCTAATAACGCCACCGTCAATACGTCCACTCCTGCGGCAGCCGGAGATCCATCTCCGCCTGTCTCCGCCGCTGCTCCGCCATTATAACACTGCTCCCGTACCTCATCTCTGCTTCTGCAAACATAAAGAAACAATCAAAACATCAATTCCATCACTTTCAAGCTTCCAAATTCAATATTCAACAAGAATTTAACACCCAATTGAAGTTATACCATAATCACGACGATGGATTCCGCCATTGGAGCGATTTTGAGCTTCAAGATTCAGATTCAGATTCAGATTCAGAGCATGAACAACTCTGTCCGGAAGAAGAACAGTAGAACACCCTAATACCATAATCAAATCAACAATTAATCACTTCATTAACCAACAATTGATCACTGATTTACTAATTTTCAACTGAGAATTCAACTAAAGTACAGATGTTTGAATGAAGATGAACAAACCTCCTTTCTTCCGGGGTTCCGCCGGAGCTCCGATTTGCCGCGGCAAAAAGACGCCGGTGCCGGAGCATTCTCGTTTTCCGGCAGGGTTTCCGAGGAAAACAGCTGTCATCCCCTGTGATTGCTGCACGGTGGTCCGACCAGACGGCGGTGGCGCCACCGGCGGCATGTTAACTCCGGCGACCCTCACTCTGTTCTGTTGAACAAACTGCTGATACTGCTTCTGTTGTTGTTGAAGAAGCTGTTGCTTCATCATCTGCTGTTGTTGTTTGATCAATTGTGGATTAGGATTTGTAACCCTTTGCATTGGTGGTGGTGGAGATACGTGATTCCGACAACCGTTACGGTGGTTGACACCGGCGTCTTCCGCCGTCCTCAGCCTCGCAACTTCACCGGCAGCGGCGGAGAGCACATCCCTCTGCGGTGGTTCCATCACACCCACCGCCGGCGCCGGCGAAGGTAAGTTAGAGTTTCCTCTGCTCGAAGCAAAATTACACCCACACAGCGTCGATTGCGGCGATCCCGCCAAAACCCTCGTCGACTGTAACAACAGCAACAAAACCCACAAATCAAAAACCACAAATTCACAACATAAAACACCAATTCGACATAACAATGAAAAAAAGTTGCAGAAAGTCGGAAACTCAAACCTTCAATTGACAACCATCAGAAGCAAAATCAACCTCCGTCTTCGAGAAACCATCTTCAAGAGTCCACCGAGCGAGCTTGCGAGTCAACTCAGTAAGGTACTCGTCTTCATCACTCTCCGTCTCCGTCACCGACTCCACCGGCGACCCCAAATCAGAGTTCAAAAGGGTTTTCCTCCGAACAACCCCATCATCATCATCATCATCAACAAGAAACTCCGGCGGGAGCCAGAACATGCCGTCGTGAAGCTCCAATTGTTCCATTGAAGGTGCTTCAACAACAACAACAACAACAACAACAATGGCGAAATAGAGAGGAATTGATGTGTGAGTGATGGGAAGGGGGGATTGCTTGTGATTGAAGGATGAATGATATTAATAATGTTATAGGGAGGGGGTGAGTGGCTCCGACGTGGGTGCGTGCTTTATCTCCGGTGGACCCAAGGGTGGAGAACATGGGGGTAAACTGTAAAGTGGTGCGAGATATTAATACATGCGGTTAATCAAACCCTAAAAGAAGGAAGGTGGAAAGTGTTAGCACGCGCTCTGAGTGGCGCGTCGTAGGACAGGCGGTTTTTGGTTTGGAGATGTAAAGTTGCGCATATTTTATGATTCTTAGAATTTATAAATTTTTTTAAAAACATTGTTTCGAAGGATATATTTTATTTTAATTAGGTTTATTTATTTGTTTTTAATTGGGATCACACCCTCAAATCTTTCGGTAGAAAATTATTGTTAAAAAAACTTTTTGTTTCAACTTTAAATATTTTGTTAAGAGTGAAATTTAAATTCATAATCTCATCTTATTTAGAATTTGTAACTAATACATTTTAAAGGGTTGGGACATTTACAAAATTTAAAATTTTAAATCAACATCCCACATATTTATACTATTCTTATAGCATCATATGACATCGTATAGGTGGTCATATACTTTATATGTGTTGTATAATTCCTTGAATAGTCATTTGAATTTTTTTCTCGTTTTCAGTGTTAAAATCTGCTACATATGTTGTATAAGTGGCGTATATACCTATATGAAGTGTATATACCTAAATCAAATTCTAAATACCATGCATATTCACTTGTAATGATATTCTATAATTTCCACTTTAAGACCTAAAATTTTTATACAACCTTTCTAAATCAAAACCGAATCATAGTCTAACTATGTTGTTCTAATTTTTATAAATTTAAAGTTTGATATTATCATTTCTTAAGTTGTGGATATTGAGAAAACCCAGAATTATAAATCAACACCCCAAACTTTTATACAAATCGTATAGCTTTATACGCGTCGTATAGGGGGGTCGGATTGCCATTTACGGGACGTATAACCCCTTTGAGAGCCCACTCAATTTTTCCCCGTGGTTAATGTTAGAATTTATTATACGTGTCGTATAATCATATATGTGTCGTATATAGCTATATGGGATGTATAGTTGTCTGACACCCCCTGAATTTTCTTCGGTGCATTACTTGAAACTTTTACTCATAAGTAATTTTAATTATCTATTAACTTAAGATAACGTTTTATAATTCACAATTTTGTTAGTAATTATTTAAGATTTTATTTATTTATTTTGTATAATATATCGGCTACTAACTTAGATTTGAAATATTTATGAATTTTTTTCCTTGGTAGGTATTATATAATGATAAATAATCTTAATATATAGTAGCTTGAAAGTTATATAATAAAATAATGAGGCGTAAAAGACTTCTCGACTTGTTTACCTACACGATGACTAAAAGAGAATGTACTATTTTAAATATACTATTAACTCAACTAGTATCATCTTCGAATCTATTGTGGTGCGTTAAACCGTGAAAGAAATTAACACGCTCAAAACTTATACATGACCAAAAACTTTACATAAACACATCCCTCTTAGACTTGTATATCATCACGCAATTTTGAAACTTATATTGAAATGTATATAAAAATAAATGTGTCGTAATAATGTATTTTAAATTTTATAATATATCATATTCTAAAATTAACAAATAAAAACAAAAAAAACTCTTATGACACATGTTAACGTATAGTTATATTGAAAATGTTGAGATCATATTATAAATGTTAGAGCATTAACATTCCGTTCTCTAATTTCATGTAAATATATTTTTTACATCATATGGTATGGTTATAAGTGGTTGTAAGTTAAAGATAAAAAAATGTTAATTTTCGATATATATTATATAATATGGTTATGAATGGTTGTAAAGTGAAGTAATATTCTGTCTGAAGTATTTTTTACCATTAATCACATTAAATCATTGGTTAGTCTTGAGATCTTATAAAACAATATGTAAAATATAATTGGAATGGCAAAAATGGAATTCCAAACTTCTTTTCAGGATTATTCAAGTTCCATCATTTTTTTATAAAATTGTATAACTTTTATATAGCTTGTTTTTATGAATAAATTTATATCAAAAAATATATAATTCTTATTTTGCAATTTTAATATGATATTTCTTTAATATATGTGTTAGGTAATTACATATTACATGAATATGCAATATTTCAGGAGAATTATAATGATACGTAATTCTATATACTATGGTATGCTATTACGTAAACCCATTACGTAATTACGTATGTCTGGTATGTAATTACGTCTTGACAATTATGCCCATCTCTTAATGCACATGTGTTGTATTCGGGTGACTTCGCACATTTGATATGACTTTCCTATTTTTATGATAACAAATCTCGTACAGACATATACATACGCACACGCACGCATCTAGCCCTATATTTCGAAGGCGTTAAAATATTGTCCACTTTAAATGATTAGGGTTTAAGTCGTATGGGCATAATGACGTAATGTTAGGAGTAGGTTTAATTAATGTGTGAGTTCGCCGGAAAAAAAATTAAATACAATTTTGAAATAATTGAATCTGTAGCAATTCGTTATTGATTGTGATAAAAAAATTTGACACCTAGAATAATGAAATTTAGTTTATCAATACTTTGAAAACTGGTTTATGACAACTTTGTTTTGCAATAATTTGATTTTTGATACTCTTACTATATTAAAATACAAAAAATAATGTACCACATGACACCCTTTAAAGCATCATTAACGTCACGTGTCAGCATTATACGTATCATCTCAAATGCATACCTCTTCGTCAAGGCGCGGATCCTTGACCCGTTTTGTTTGCATACCCGTTTTTTTTCAAATGGATCACTTAAATATCTCATCACCCAATATGCAACCCTAGATCTTAGAAACCTAATCGGCGATTCTCTAAACTTTCTCCTCCTTCTTTTGATCGGAAACCCTACTATTGCTTTCTTCATTCCAAGATCTTGTTGTACAGATGGCCTCATCGAATAATCGTCTTCATTAGGTTTGTTACCATAACGTTTTTTTGCTTACTTTTTCAAATGATTCGAACATTTGTTAATGGATTCTTCTTATTTCTAGGTGTTTGAATTTTTTTATCGACTTCCTTCTCTTTCTTATCTGAATTCGTTTTAAGATAATTTTATGTATATTGTTTTTTCCTAAATGTCATATTCTATCATCAAGTGAGATTTGTGAAATTAGGGTTATTGCAACAACTATTTTATTTCATTAATATGTTCAGAATTAACATCAAGTCGGTTTAATAACAGTTATTCTTACCTTTTCAGATGTTTTCAAGATTGGTTTATTTCATTAATGGTTCGAATGTTTTGAAGATCTATTTATTGGATCTTATTATTAAATTAAGGTTTCTTGCCACAACTAAATATTTGATTATTATATTCTAATTCAACATGCAACCACTTTAATATTATTGTTAAGGCTATGAAACAACAAGAAGCCAGTTCTCACATCTGCTATCATATGGTATCCTCTTATAATTCGGTTTTATTATTAATAGTTTGTTCATTCGTTGTTTCATCTGATCATGTTTTGTTTCTCAGCAACTGTAATATTGTTTCCTCTTTGATATTTTTGTTTATAATAACCATTATAACTTATTCTTTTTATTTCTATCAAACAACTGTAATAAAAATTATCTACTAATGTTTTTTTATTTACTACATATGTATCACACGAGTTTATAAACTAGTAATTATATATCGTACATTTTAAGACCAATTTAGGGTACTCAGAGTGGACTCGGGGTAATGTTCGGGATTAAGTGTAGCTGATGGGAACGTCATTCCGGGTGGGTAGGGGCCAAGCAAAAACAACAACATTGTATCCATTGAAATTGTACCGTTGGGTATTTTTCAAAATTAAAGTTAATTGCTTAATTTTACCATATATATTTATTAGCATTTACTTATTTTCACCCATATATCTTACACTCTCTTAATACTTTGTACATACCACAATGAATCGATTTCAACTTTTCATCCTATGCATACAGTTCATTAAGTTCTCTTAAAAAATTGAACTTTTATTTTGCTTTTATAGATTTTAATCTTTAAGATAGTTTACTTTCTATATAATTAGTTACTTTTATCACTTAAAATGATTTATATCACTTGAAAGTAATAAAGAATATAAAAATATATACTTACTATTCAGAATAACAACATTCCATTAAAAATATATTTATTTTTAACATGAGTTTTTAAATACATGGCTAGTTTAACATAGAACCACAAAACCATACAAGCACTTGTATATTTTGTAATGGCATTAACCATACAACACATCCTTCACGCCAATGTTGTTGAGACCGGATCGGACCGGCCGGTTCGATCGCGAATCGGGGCTGGTCGGGTCTGGTCTGGTGTGATTCGTTTTGAAGTGATCAAACCGGGAAACCGAACCGGTTTTCGTTTTTTTTATTATTTTAGTAGGTAAAAACGGGGTGTTAAACCATAAATTAGTACGTCGGATATACAAATATAGTTAAGTTTTATATATAACTATAAAATATATATATATATATATATATATATATATATATATATATAAATCATATATAAATTACTTATATTTAATTACATATATAAATATAATTAAAATATAGTTAAATCCGGTCGACCACCAAACCAGTAAGGCGTCGGGTTCGACGTCCGATCCGGTTCTGAAAACATTGTTTGGCGCCTTTACGTTGGCAAGCCAGACTCCTACCCATACTTTTTCACCTCCTCTCTCTTCCT
Organism: Flaveria trinervia; assembly: GCA_025506515.1. Classification (NCBI taxonomy): domain Eukaryota; kingdom Viridiplantae; phylum Streptophyta; class Magnoliopsida; order Asterales; family Asteraceae; genus Flaveria; species Flaveria trinervia. Next base: position 87,576,330 of record CM046445.1, on the reverse strand, counting down.
CTCACGAAACTTTCTTTCTTTTATCACGTCCTTCACTTACAAAACCATCACTTTCTTTTACGGAGCGTCTGGAGAAATAAACCCCGTCACCTGTCTCCATTACCTCAATTCACTCTCGTTTTCAATTTTAGCATCTCCTACCGTTCATGGTTTAAAAAAACCTGCATTGCATGTGCTCTAAGTTATATATAAGGATAGAGAGAAAAACATGTAGTTAATTGTATGTAATAAAGTTACTCAATATAGCATGAATGTTTGTTTATACATTACCTTATTTATTCGAAAATTACTATGTATGTACTGAATTCTAATAAGTTCACCAAAAGGTATATACCTACTTATATCAAAATCTTGTAAATGCTTGTGATAATGATGTCTTGACTTTATTAATTACGTTATAGAGTTATGCTTTTAATGTTTCGTTACTATATTGTCCCCTTCAATCGGATGCCTTTAACGAATGACTCTTAAATGGCAATGTGATATCCACATGGAGTTCTATAACTGCATTTTAATGTTCAATTCAAAATCACTTTCAGCCCCTACCACCAACTCTTTATTGTTGATCCATAAAACCTAATCTAGTTAATTAGTACTCACAGTTCTGATGTTGATTTGTTAACATGACAAGATACGACAAGAAGTTAAAAAATTGAAATTTAGGTTAATAAGATTTATGTCTTAAACATATCAATAAATTTAGATACGATTAATTTTGTGTTTAAACATGTTAAACACATGCTTAACTGGTTTATAACACGTTTATACTTGTTTATATATTTTTGTTTTTAAGAATAATAAAAATACGTCTTTTTGGCTTTTTCCATCTTCACAAATCACAATTTCAGTTCATCTCCTTTTCTATAACCCTACTGACTACGGTACACATATCTCATTATTCATTTGTCAACTTCATGCTTCATTCCTCAATCTTAACTTTTGGTGATCTATATTTTATTTTGTCATATATTAACTATGTTAAATGTGTCATATCAAGTTATGTTACTAAACAAATGATATTAATTGTGTCATAGCAAGTCGAGTCGTAGATAACACATTTATTGACATGTTTGTGTTCCCGTTAGAAGATAGTGAGACGATTAGCTTATCGTGTCGTGTTCATGTTTTTCACTGCTCTAATCATGTGTTGTTGTTTATTGTCATGTTTAACTTTTTTTGCCAGCCCTATTGAATATATTGTTAGTACTAATAGATAAAACTCGCACTATCATATTTGAGCTTGAGAAGTACACAAGAAGAAGCACCATTTGCCTCACCATTGGTGTGAAACCCACAACTACACTCTAACATGACAAAAAGTATTGGTAGTTTAGAGCTAGTAATTATGAGATATTCAATGGTCAAATTTGATAGTAAGTGACATATTTATAGCGAGTCATTTATGGGTGGTTGGAGTTCATTACTTAATTAATTATTGTTCATGGTGTAGTCGACGTATGTATCCTCTGACTTTCATTATTTGAAGGGTGGGGTATGTAATGTTTGTTATGTTCGGGCGTCATGTTATGTTGAGAAAGCTTTTAGGCTATTGTCTAGGTTTTTCAAAACTTTAAGCCCCCTAACTTTAAAAAAAAAGAAGAAAATGTTAGACATTTTGCATTCAAATCCACTTTTAGGTTTAGGCTTACATCCCACTAACAACTAACCAACCATGCAGCTCACTTTCAGCTTATTTAAAAGGTCTTCGGCTTGATGTCTTTACGTAGAGACTTAGATTTAGGTTTTACTTTCGACTCAATAGTGCTGATGAAAAAGAAGAGCTAAAAGAGGCGATGACGGAAACAAAGAGGTGATCCATGGAGTGTGATTTATAAACATCAAAATCCAGTCATGATTTTTGGATTTTAATTATTCGTAATTGATTCAGATTCTATAAGTATACAACCGAATAATTGAGGAGATTCATAATTGGTGTTATACACTAATCGTCTGCCCTAATCGATTCTACTATATTGGTTTGATGATTTACTTTTATACTGATTTTAGTTCTATACTAATTTTTCTTAGTCTCCTTTGATTCAACAAATGAAGAACCTAAATAAAGGTAAACTATAGGTTCGTTTTCTGAGAATCAAGTCATCGAACATAACTGGAAATTTTTTATAATTTTCTATAATCTGTATATTTTTATCTATAATTTTATGTATACGTTTTAGCTTTTGAGTTTTGGTGCTAATGATTTTAATAAATCATGCATCATTTGCACAAACTAGATGCCATATGGTGTAATGCTACACTATGAATTCTGATATATTGAAAGCTTATAGTTGCATGTAACTAGTGCATAGACCTTTTTGTTATGAAAAAAATATAATGCTCAAGTGCTTGTAAGCTTGTTCTATTATTGGTGTATCACATGTATACTTGTCGTAAGTGTAGGTGATTTTGACATCGTTGACTTGAGAAACTCAAGCGTTGAATACAAATACATTGGATATTTTTGATACAATTGTAATTCTAAATATCAAAAGAAATGCATTTACGAATTAATATGGTTAACTTCAAGCACCATATGTTTAAAGAACACAATTTGACACATATTTAAACATTCAATCACAATGCATTAACGTAAAAACAAAATAAAGCATGATATAACATTACAAACACATTCATTAGAATATACCAAAAAAAAGCCTTTCCGTAACCTTCATTTCTTGTGGTTTATCCAAAATGTTGGTTTATCGTAAGTGGTCGCGTACTGTGCTGAGTAATATGTATATACATTCATTGTTGCTTGGTTTCCTTAAGAAATTTGATTTGTTATACAAGTTTTCTCATCACCACTACACTTTATTTGCGAGTCATTTGGTCACGACTAACAGGTTTTTATGCAAACGTTATTTTGAGCATGTATTTTAAGAAATTAACCAAATAACATAATCATATGACGTTTGATTTGTAGAGTCGTTATTTGAAGGCCTTTAAGGAATGCTACTTACAAAGATTACAAGTTTAAGTTTATGTTGACTTCTTGTTTTTGTATAATCTTGATTTGTATTGGTTTCTATTTTTTTATTATATATAAGCACTTGAATGTAATTTTTTAAAAATTTCATCGTGAAAGTTCTAGTATCAACCGCTTGTATTACGCCTCGTATAGGTGGAGTGTGACGGTGATTATGACGTAGGATAGTATGACGAGAGTTAATAGTATATATGTTTAATGTTTATGGTATTATTTTTGATAATTCAAAAGAATAAAATATTTCATTTTATAGTAACTAACTTTTTAATAATATTCGATCCACGTTTTATAACAAAATAAACTACTGAACTTTCAATATGGTTCTAGTTTAGTGAACTTTATGATAAATATTAATTTGTTTTATAATTACGTATATAATAACTTAATTACTATTTACATACAGTCTTTTACAAAAGTTTAACCTAAACTAAAAATATTTGTAAAATAAATTACTGAAAAATGATGAAGTTTAACAATCATTCAATGGTCAACTTGAAAAAATAAACATGAAATAATAATTAGTATCAATGATCCTTAAACCAAATGATTAATATGATATACCCAAGACATGCAGATATGAAAAAAAATAGAGTTCAAATCTCGTTCTAAACAAAAATGCATAGGTTTGAACCATGAAACTTTCTCAGTTATGAGTTTCACTTAAGGGAGTTGGGGTTGCGGTTGCGGTTGCGGTCGAGAAACAAATATGTGAGCCCGATTAAGATGACATGTATATTTTGAAGCATTGTAGTATATTTGACACTCAAAAAAAGAATAATAATAATAATCACCATACAACTATACATGCAATGTTGATCATTGATGAAACAAAAATTAACTAATTTTAGAACGTAATTACATATCTTTCCATATAAACTTGTAAAATGATATATTTTCTTTTATCATGTTTAAATACCAATATAATTATACACCAAATATGCAAATTTAAAATAAAGAGCCAGATATATATGATTCTCTTTATTTTCAAAACTGAATCGAGAACTAAAATTGACTAATCTATCACAAATAAGGTAAAATGTAGTAGGATTATTATTTTAAGAGTAAATTGTTATTTTCGTCCCTGTGGTTTAGAGTAAATTGCCACTTTAATCCAATAGTTTGATTTCTCACATATGGGTCCCTATGGTTTTAAAATCTTGTCATTTTCATCCACCCAGTTAACGTCGTCCAATATATTCTGTTAAATGAAGGGTAAAAAGGTCATTTTACCTTGATTTTAATTCTTTTCCTTTTTGACATCCATTAAACTCCATTAAACCCTAGTTAATATCCCTCCCCTGAAACTTGAAATCAAAATACGAGCAGAGCATCGTTCGAGCAATCAAAATCAAGCCTTTGTCGCTAAAATGAATGAAATGTGGAGTGTTCGAGAACCTGATAAATTCTTTAATCCAACCGTTGTTTATGGTGCGTGGTAGTTATAGTTTCTTGATGTATTCATACAACAATTGTGTTAGTGTTTGTTCTTTACACTTTCAGGTAATAACCCCAACTTATTTACATTGGAATTCTATCATGGAGGGAAATTGACTAGCTTTCCACAGATGAGTTATGAGAGGGGAAAAATTACCTTTATTGATAAGGTTAGCTCATACATATTTTCAATGATAACAATAAATGATATGTTGACATCACTTGGTTATTCAGAAGAAGAATTAGATGATTTGAGATACCATTTTAGGGTTCCTGGAGAAGACTTAGAATTTGGGTTAAGACCGTTGGGTAATGATTATGATGTTATTAGATTTGTCAAGTATGCTCAAATTAACAAAGTAATTGAAGTCTATTTTGAGAATATTAAAATAGTTCCTAACTTTGGATCCAATGTTGATTTAGGATATAACACACAAGTGTATGACAGTGAACTTATTAATGTTGAGGGAAGATATGAGGGAAGTGATGTGGGAAGTGAGGATGATAATGATTCTGTTGACTCTGATTTTATTGTAAATGAACACAATTTAGTTGAAGACATTGATGTAGATTTAGATGAATGTGATATTGAAGTTGATTTAGATGATTTTGATAGTCTTAGTGATTCTAGTGACGACACTAAGCTGCAGAAAGCAGTGAGAAGTATAAGGAGGAAAAATAAAAAATCAAAGGAATCTTTAGATTGCCTATTCTATGTTGGTCAAGCATTTAGTGATAAAGAAGGGATAAAGTTAATGGTTAAAAAGCTTGCAATAGAAAGTAGAAGACATTGTTTATTATTAAAAATGATACCTCAAGGTTTCGTGTAAGGCCCCGTTCCCGGGACGCTTACAACTGGTAAATCATTGCACATAAAACATAGAGCTTACATTTAATCATTCATAAAACGTTGCAGTGGAAACATAAAAATAACTTTTTATGTCATTACAAATGCTTTTGCAAGTTAATACAAGCGTTCATTTCAAAACATCATTCGTTCGTATTACAATGCAAAAACATTAACAAAAGAATGCCATCCAAAAGAGCTGAGTAGCCGCCTCGTGCCATCCTCAGCAATCACTACCTGCCAACTGGAAACACATCAAAGTTAGTGTTGCTGAGTGAGTTCTAGTTTTATAAGATAAACATACTTTTCTTTCGCTAAAACCGTTCTTTACTTTCATGTGATCATACAATCATACGTACACATATATAATAGTTATTATTATCTTCTTCATTCGTTCATTCATCATTACATCTTTTCTTGCGCATCTGATATCTTCCATACCAATACCATGTGCTACACCCCGAACTATATGGCTATTGGGCCGAAATCTATAAATAGACAGCTAAACATGGTGTCGCAGTACCAGGGTAAGCGGTAGAGGTTCTATAAAAATGGTCGATCACAAAGAAAGACCCCGATGTGCATCCTCCCGAGGTAGCGAACCCACACACCGTTGGGCTAACACCTTATAATTGGTGTGTCGCGATATCTAATGCTGGCAAGACTTTCATTACTTTCATCATTCATTAATGCACGCATTCATCATGTTCCACTTTTCATTATCTTCCACTTTACGTTACATAATACTTTCACTTCATTCATTATCATAACATGTAAAGCCACATGAAAGATAAACATACATCATAATAAGGAACATAACATACACGGGCATCAACATCATACAAGGCAACATCATACATACATAACATGCGTAATCATGCAACATCATTATCATGCCCAACATGCTCTCTAAGGCCTCATAGTCATCTTACATCAACTTACGGAAACCTTTACGTCAAAACTTACATTTGCGCTTTCCCCTGAAAGTCAGAAGTCAAACTACACTTTTCTTCGGGTACAACAGCCCTATTCAGGCGTATGGACACCCTTCTATCGCCTGGCCTCCATGTGACTGAACCTCATGCGAATAGACCAATACGGATGAACACCCATGCGAATTAACACCCAATCGTGTGAATGGACCTAATACGAATAGACCTCATGCGAACGAAACTAATGCGGATGAGCACTTATGCGAATGGGCCCTCAGTCGCATGACTCCCCATGCGACTGGCCCTCAGTCGCACGAATGAATCCTCATTCATGTGAATGAACCCCAATTCATGCGAATGAATCTCAATCGCACCCCAATCGGCCGTATGGCCTCCATTTGGTCGCCTAGCCCTAGTTGGTGCAGAATGCAGTTCATCCCGAACCTAATCTGCCATTTTCGACCTCCAAGCTCATCTAAACTCATTCTAAGCCCAAATAAACCATCCTAAACCTTAGGAATGCATAACATAATGCCATTCAAGCACACACAAGCTCAAAAGCAAGACCCAAACAAATCATACACATACCCACACATACATAAACAGGTCAAACACACACACACACAAACCCGATTTCAGATGTGTTCCAGCCCCAAAATCATTCAAAAACGTGTAAAAGAAGGGTCCTAGAACTCACACAAACAACCACAATGAGAAGAGCTTCGATTTGACTCGCTTCTCAACGATTTTAGCTCACTTGAACCAACCCGAACCAACTTTTCTCCATTTTTCTCTTCTTTCTCTCTTCTCCTCTTTCTTTGGCTGAAAGTGTGGGTGTGGGGAGAGGGTAATGGCTGCCCTCTCCTTTCAAATATCATCACATACCCAACTTTCTCTCTTTGGCGAGTTTGATCCCTCGACTTTGGACTCTTTTTTTTCTTCCTTCGTCGGCTTCAAAATAAATAAATAACCGGGTGTTACATTTCAGGTGGTGTGTAAGGGAATACATCCAAATATGGGTAGTTGTGAAAGTAATGTGGAAAGGACAAAAGAAAAGGATAGTACTGGAATTCAAATAAAGGTTGTTGGTCCCAACAAATGGCTTCTTCTTCAAAGCCTTCCAAGCCTAAAAGTAAAAAACAGAATCCAACTATTACCTGTCCATGGACATTGCATATATCAAAGCATATGAAAGAGAGATCTTGGTTGTTAAAACACTACTAAAGAAGCACCAGTGCCATCAAACTGTAACTTCACTTTTATAAGTGATAAGCAAAAGGTATAATTTTCATTGTACTTTTACAACTTTACATCTAGTATAACTTCACTTTTAATATTTAATTGTACTCTAATTTATTTATAACTTTTGTCTTTCCTGCATATGGTTCTTGTAGAGCATAGATATTGTATAAGACATATACATGAGAACATGAAACAGAAATGGAGAGGGCAGAAGTTAAAAAAACTTGTTCTGGAATTGTGCAAGTGCAACCATACCACAATGCTTTGACAGATCTATGAAGGCAATCTTAACAGAAGACAAGGACCTACATGATTGGTTGAAAGAGATACCGCCAAGACATTGGTCAAGGTCTCATTTTAGTGGTAAGTTTGTATTAAACATTAGTTAAGTGCAAAGGTTTTCAATGCGATGTGTTATTAAACAAGTTAGTTAAGTGTATTAAACTTGATTCATGTGTTTGAAACTTGATTCATTAATGCAGGAAGGTCAAAATGTGATGTGTTATTAAACAACTTATGCGAGGTTTTTAATAGGCAACTTGTGAATGGAAGGGATAAGCCTATCATCACATGCCTAGAATACATTAAGGAGTACCTAATGAAAAGGATGGTTGTGGCTCATAAGATGATTGCAAAGTGTCAAGGGCCTCTAGCTCCAGCTGCTACAAAAATATTTGAAAAAATCAAGCACGATGCCACATAATACATTGTCATTTGGAATGGTGTATCAAAGTATCAGGTAAGTGGTCCTAATCAAGATCAAAAAATAGTTATTATGGACCAACGCGATTGTTCATGTAGAAAATGGCACTTGATTGGCATGCCATGTAAGCATGCAATGGCATGTATTTGGAATATGGCTATGCATGGACTTAATGATGGTATCCCAGAGAAATGGGTTAATCAATGTAACTGGTTAGAACCTGGAAAAAGGTTTATGCCCATACCATAGACCCGATTAATGGTATGGAATTATGGACACCTTCCTCATGCCCAACAAAGTTAACAGCCCCAAAGCATCACAAGCAAGTTGGTAGACCAAAGAAAAAAAAGAAAGAAGTCTGCTCAGGAGGTAAGCCAAATAAGTCAGTATATTGCTAGCAGTGGTAAGATGCCAAGGAAGGAAACACTATAACATGTGCTAAGTGCAATAAGCAAGGCCACAATAAGAGAAGTTGTAAGGGGCAATAAGAAAGCACACAACAGGAAGAGTAGTAGTGGGTCTTAGGTCTTAGGTGTTTATGTTTTGGTAAACTTTTTCATGTATTGAACATGTGAACATGATCTTTTGGTAGTTGTTTGTGGTAACCTATTTTAAGGGTATGTTTCGGTATGTATTGATCCCATTTATGTAATACATTGAACTATTTTGGTATGTATTGAACCCAATTGACTTGGGTCAATTTTATGTTTCATTTATTGAACTGTTTTGGTATGTATTGATCCCACTTGTGTCTTTTGGTGTTTGTGTATTGAACTATGTATTAATCTCACTTGTGTATGTATTAAACCCAATTGACTTGCAGCAAAATGAACATCAAATTTGTAGTATCATGTTTTAAGGGTCTGATTTTGTATGTATTGATCCCACTTGTGTAATGTATTGAACTAGGTGTTTATGACCTGGGTATCGGGTGTTGGGTCTTTTGGTGTTTGTGTATTGAACTATGTATTGATCCTACTTGTGTATGTATTGAACCCAATTGACTTGTAGCAAAATGAACATCATACAAAATGATAATTGGTACATCATGTTTAGTGAAAAAGGAAATACAAAATGAACATCACCCAGCTAATTCCTAAAACAAATTTCAATCTTTTATTATTGTCACACCCCAACCTTGACGGCGGAAACGTCGAGGATTGAGAATTAAGATCGTTCACAGCCACATAACGCTATTAATAACCCAAATATAATTAATCATAAAATTCAATTGTATCATTACAAGCTTAAGTCTCAAAGAAATAAAAACATAACATAAAAGATAGAAAGTCAATTTAATTCACTTATTTATCTAGGTCCATTCCTAGATGTGTAAGCTTCAATGTGTAGAAATCAAACTTGGGCGTTTCCTGAAACATGTTAAAAATAAAAGGTCAACAATAATGTTGGTGAGCATTCCATAGTTTTAAATACATAGATTATATAAAAGATGGCAATCCAAGTCATAAGTTAGTGAATAAAGTGATTAGGGATGTTATGAACAATGCAACAACCAAGCCTCGACAAAGTTTTTCAAGTCTCCAATGTTTACAAGATTATACGATCAGCTAAGTGTACTTGGATCAACCAAGTAGGCTTGTCTTGCCCATAGATCTATGACTTCGCTGGGCTAGCAATAGTTAATGATTGTACATATACGCCATAACATGGTAACTACAAAAGTTCAACTAACCACAACTTTGCATGATGAATTGCCATAAAGATTACAAGTCTCAAATAAGTTTATAAGTGCAATGATAATAAGTTAACATGTTTCACCCCAAAGTGTGAAAATAAGCAAAAAGGGGTATAGAAATACTCACCTCATCAAATAATATATAATTGGTGATTAATAAGAATAATAATAAGCAACGTTTCAAGGTAGTCTTTCACAATGCACCTAAAACAAAATATATATTTACAAGGTTAAAGTTTAATAATATAATTAATGGTTAAACAAGACTAGGGTTTCAATTTGGTATTTGAGGTTTTGACAACAATTATATTTAACGAATATAAAACAATTATATTATTTTGGAGTAATTGGTAGGAAATGTATTTGTATTTTATATAGAGATGAGAAGAGAAACATTTATAATATTTATTGATTTTAAGTAAGATGTTTATAACTAAATGAGATTAGCACGATTTAAATAATTTAAAGGCGCCGTTTGAAATACTAAAAAAAACTATTATTTAAAATCTAAGTTTTAAATAAAAGTAAGTTTTCTATGACAATAGCTTTAGAGTTTTTTTAATAAAAATAAGAAGGTAATTTTTAACCAAATAATTACAGAAAAATTAATTATTTGATTTTAAAATAAATTAGGTTTATAACATAATTTTCTATAATTTTTAGAAAATTTTAATATTCATTTTAAAGGTCAAAAAGGCCTAAAAATTTGTGTGAGGCTCCCCGGGTTCGAACCGGGGACCTCCTGCTTGATAGAGTGAGTGGGTAACCAGTGAACCAAGGCTCTCAGCCGCGGTTTTACTTGGTTCCCAAATCTTAAGAACACCAGTTTTACAATAGCCCCAATTTCGTAAGAACCCTAGTTTGATTTGAATCAGAATTGAAGATCAAATCGATGATGTATATGGGCATGAACATGGGGCTTTTGTTCCCCAATTGAAAACGAGTATGTTACAATGTTTAATTACCCGGTTGAAGATAGTTTCGATGATGAACGTGTACAAGAACAACCGCGACGGGTACCAATTCGATTGGCGAGTAAACAAGGAAGATATTCAAATTAACTTTGTGGGTAGCTTCGTATGATAAATCAGACCAAAAGCCCCTTATCAATTGCAGCTTAGATTTGTCGGAAGGTGCAAGTCGATAGTGTGGCAGGTTGCGGCTTAGAGAAAATCAAATGGGGTGTTTTGTGTTTGTTTCAGGTAAAAATTGAGAGTTGTACAGGTTAGAGATAGATAAACGTTCGATCAAGTGAAGTTAATTGCATAATTATTGATGTTTAAGGCTCGAACGTCTCTATGATTAAAAGCTTCGGTTACCCATTCGATTGAGGTTAGTAACCGATGTTTGAATGCAATTGTATCATATATTCATGTTCGAAATATGCATACAAAGCGTTTTGGGTCAGTTTTGGGTTTTGAAAACGTCGGATTTCGAGGTTTTTACGTGGCCGGAGAGTTGCCGGAGTTCTGCCGGCGACGGTTGTCGGAAATACGGGAAAAAAAGGGGGGGAATTTGGGTTTTGGTTTTTGACACATTTAGTCCCTGTGGTTTTATAGTTAACATTTTATGTGTCACACCCCAACCATGACGGCGGAAACGTCGAAGTGTGAGGGTTAAGATTGTTCACAGCCACAACGCTATGTTAAAATATAAATACCATTTATCGATTGTTCCAAACACCACATGCATCAAGTCTCATAATGAAACAAACAAAAAAACAAAAAAACTAATTTGTCCTCATTAAGCCTAGGTCCATATTCTAGGTTTAAGCATCCTTCAATCATTGCTAAGCTTGCACATTACCTGAAACATGTTGAAAATAGAGTCAACTAACGAGTTGGTGAGTTCTCATGGTTTTAAATACAATAAGTATACAAAATGTGGCAATTCTAGTCAATAGTCACAAGATAGTAAGTATATAGAACATGCATAGTTACAATCAAACCTTGACCGAATAATATGAGTAAGCATGATTAGCTAAGTGTATTTGGTTCCCTAGTGCACAAGCATACGGCTCCTAGGAGCCGGCAATCCCTCGGCTTTAGCACCAAATAGGCTTGTCAGGCCCAAAGATCTAAGACTTCGCCAGGCTAGTTATAGTTAATGATTGCACACGTATGTCACATCTCATATACAACTTAACATATTCAAATAACCACGACTATGTAAAGAATTTGCACGTGCGTAATAAGTATCAAAGCGTGTATGAGTATGTTTGTATAACCAACATGTTTCACCCCGAAAGGTGTAAAATATATGTAAAATGGGGCATAAGAACTCACGATAATAAGAAGACTTGAAGATGAAATAAGAATAACCACGAATAAGATTTTCCGACACAAACGTCACAAGGTACCTAAATAAGAATAAGGTAACGCGTTATAATTGGTTTGATGATTATTATGTTTTAAGGTTCTAATTTTTAAATTGAATAGAGGTTGACATCTATTTATTTCGTGTTATTAATGTGAAATCGAGTTAATGGAACGAAATGATAATTAGATTTATTGCGCGAAGAGAAAGGCTAATATAAATAAAGGAAACTAATCGCACGTTACACCGATTTATGAAGGTTGCATATATTGATTATAATAAGTGAAGAAATATATATATTATATATATATATATATATATATATATATATATACATACTTTGATATGTTTATATAATTATATGTATATATATGTATAAATAATTAATCGTTCTAATTGTTTGACAATATGTATACATATATTCAAATAATTTAAAATATTTCTACACATGTATTATCTTTTCACATAACAACATTATTTTAAATAATTCAAAATAAGGAAAAATACCACAATGTATTTTCAATTCAAACATATTTATAAACCTTTGATTTAATTAAAAATAAATAATATAAAAAATAAATAAATTCTGAATTTATAAAATAATTTTCAGAATTAAAAATTTAAACAAAAGGGTAATTAATAATAAATATAACAGAAAAGAAAAGGAAAGGAAAAAAAAACAGAAAATTTTGAAAAGGGGATAGGGGTTTGCCCGGGGTCGAACCCGGGTCTCCCCTAGGGAATGGGATGCGGGAACCAGTGAACCAGGGCCGTGGCCGTGGTTCACTTCGGTTTCTTTTAATTTTAAACAAGGCTTCCCCGTTTCCCCCCAAATCCGATGAACCCTAGGTTCATCTGATCCAAAATCGACCCTCGATTCGATGTTATCACTCGAATCATCATGGGCTTTTGATCCTTGGACCGAATCGAGTATAAAACATGTTTTAATTACCCGTTGCTGAGGTTTTGAAGGTTTCAAGCTCGACTTAGTCTCGGATGTTCTTGATTTGGGGCTTTTTGATCGGGAGGGTTTATGGAGAGATTGAGGTTACGGAGGGTTTAGGAACCTCAGAATGAATCAAAGGCCTCTAATTTATAGACTTGATTTCATGGTTTCGGGCATAACCCGTTTGATTTTGAAACCGCGTTCTTGTTTACCAAATTTGCGAGATTCGGTCTGTTAATTTGCGAAATTAATTGATTGATTAATTGATTCGACCGCGTATTAGCTTTAGGTGTGATTGATTTGGTTCAATTTAAGAAATTGGATGAGATTCGATTCGGATTTGTACATAGTTAGCCTCGGTTTGATTTGGAAAGATTGCAACGAGCGGGAAACTCAAATTGGGTAGGGATTCGAGTTCGAAACCTGGGACCGAGGGGTTTGGGCGGTTTGATTGGGTCGAATTAGCGTTGAAATGGTGATTTGGAGCCTCGCCGGAGCTCGGCCGGAGCTCCGGCCGAAGCCACCGGAAAAACGGGTTTAAAAGGACCAATTTTACATTTTCAGCCCCTGGAGTTTGGGCTGTTGATTAAATGCTTGAAACTTGGTTTTTCAAGTTTAGAATTTGGCAGAAAGCCCCCCTGAACTTTAATTTAAGAAGTTATTATTAATACTATTATTATTGTTATTATTATTATTATTATTATTATTACTATAATTATTATTATTATTATTGTTATGATTACTATTATTATGATTATAGATATTATTATTTTTATTATTTGTTATTATTGCAATTATAATTGTTACTGTTACTTTTAAAGTTATTATTATTATTATTATTATTATTATTATTATTATTATTATTATATTTGTTATTAAAATCTTTATTATTATTATTATTACTATTATTAATGAATTAAACCTTTACTAACGAGGCCACGCACAAACATAAATAAATAAAGACGAAAAAAAAAAATTACAGGATGTTACATTATGTTTAAAAACATCGTTTTAAAGTTTCAAAAGTGACAATGAGCTCCCTAACCTTCTTTTAACCCCTTTTTAAGTTTAATATGTTCTACAATTATTAATTTTACTATGATTAAGATTATTATTATTATTACTGTTATTGTTATTATTATTATTATCATTAGTAAACATATTATATTAATATTTTTATTATCATTATTACTAATGTTATCATTATTAGCTTTTATTATTATTTTTAGGATTATTATTATATATCATTTACTATCTTTTCTTGTTAAAGTTATTATTAAAATATTTATTATGTTTGTTACTTATTCATTAACATTAACAACCTTCAAGTTAAGTAAAATTAAAGACAAATTAAAGCAATACGCATAAGAACCCCATAAGTTTCATATTAGGCAAACATGGTCCTTAAACAAATTTAACAAGGTTAACTTTAATTTAACTTAAAAATGCAAGATGTTAAGATTATCCAGTGCCATTATATTAGCTATTTCTTCATGTCATCTACCCTCCACTGCCATTGTTTTAGCAAGTTCTTCATGCTTGTTTATCGATTTCAGTAAACCGGGTATCACTTGAACAGCTCTTTGGCACAATGGGGTATCAGCCTAACCTACAAACCCGCAACTACCTCCCTGTAAACAATTATCAATTAATTAGATGAAGTTTAATGTTAAGCGACCAATAACCTTCTTCTCAAAACTAACCTTTCTGTTGCAGCAATAAAACCTACGACCGGGGTTTTAAGATGTCCATGATGTGCGAATTATGGTTTGCGATCCACATGTTGAGCAAAGCACCATTTTGAGGTGATGTTGTCTGCTGAAGTTTGAGTCAAATGTGAATTCGTTTTCTTCAAAATTAGGATTCATGTGATGTTAAAAGGGGAAACATTAATCAGATTAATAAAAAAAGAAATATAAAACATATAACTAAAATGATCTTTTATCCTTCATTTAACGAAATACATTGGATGAAAATGACAAGATATTAAAATCACAGGGACTCATATGCGAGAAATCAAACTATTGAATTAAAATGGTAATTTACTCCAAACCACATGGATAAAAATGGCAATTTACTCTTATTTTAAATATCTAAAGTTATATAGAGTCTTTAGGTGGAGAAAAATTTAAGGAAAAAAACATATAACAATCAGTATATAATAATAATAATAAAATATTTGTTAGGCCTGTGATTAGCTTATCATATTTATAATAATCTTAAAATATTAGTATTTAAAATTATTATATATGGTTGAAATAACCAATGATGTTTAGTTTAAATGGTTAAATGTAGTAACTCAAATTCTTATAAAAATATATACAAGTATTGGGTTTAAATTTCATAAAACAGATGTAGTTTTTGGGTTTAAATCTTATATATACAAAAAAAAATTAGGTGGTTAGAAGGTTTTCTCGCCTAATGTGAGATTTTTTATAGGTGGTTTCAAATTTCGCACTTAAGTAATGAATATGATTGAATGATATAATAACTCATTAGTGATATAACTAATTATGGGGAGGTAAATATAAGAAGATCATAGGTTCAAGTCTCAATCTAAACATAATTATATAAAGTTGAGGCATAAAGTTTTAACAGCAATGATTTTTTTAAAGGGATTTGAGAGGATGATTCTGATTAAGAAACGAATAAATAATCACGATTAAAATAACACATATCCTTTTAAACAGGATTATACTTTTACTTTTAAGAAAAAACTAAACAAGTGAAAATACTTTTGAATTGGAGTAGTTGGCGGCGAGTATAGGAGATTTGGTGGGTGTGGTGTTGTGTTGTTAGTGGGACCCAACATGTGAGTTTTAGGGTAGTCACGGCTGTTGCATGTGAGGTTTGATGGGACCCACCCCCGGATATTATGGTCGTACGAGGGAGGGTTAAAGTTAAATGTTAAGCAAACGTGGGTGGGTCCCGCGTATGCTGATTTCCACCTCCGTAGACTACGTGGCCACTCCTCGTGGCTCGCCATGCTTTGCATCTAAGTAATCATTACAATCATATCATATCAAGATACCCATATTAATATAGTTTAACTAGTTTTTTTTACCCGTCACGTGTTATCACGAAACCATACGTTATGTGAAAATGCATAAATTACAATCGGTTTGATTCATTTTCGAACTATATTTACGTTAATATGTAGAATGACTTGAATTTATGCTGCTGAATGAAAACTTATTATATTAAACCAGATTTTTTTCCAAACAAAACATATGTTGAAACAGTTATATTTGACTCGTATCCGAATTAAGTTTACGTCGAAACGTAGAGTAAACAAAAATATATTATATTTGATTCGACGTGTTCCCAAACAAAACTTACGTCGAAACGTTTAAATTTGACTCGACTAATATCTGAACAAAATTTGCATCAAAACTTAGGTGTTTGTCGAAAAATAGTTAAGTCGAGTCACATCTGATTAGGCCTTAACGATAATGAACTCGAATTCCGGAACTTTAAAAGCCTAAAGGGATCAAAGTAACATTTTTAAATTTTACAAAAATTTTAAGTATAAAAAGTGTTAAATAAAAAAATTAAGAGGGTTTTTGGTCGATGTAATATGCCACCGATTTTGTATCTTTGCAAATAAGTATAGTAGTAATATGTTAGAGGCTCAAAATTAACAAACAATTTTTATTCATCTTAATAATGTCATCATGGGATGAGGATTGGGTTTGATTTATTTTAATTTATTCTTATGAAACTATTCTTAACAATCAATGATTTTTAGTTCAATTGTTTAAGGTAAAATACTCATAATATATAACTAAATGGGATGTCATGTGTTCAAGTCTTACTCTGAGTAAAATATTTAGAGTTAAGTCAGAAGGTTTTTTCAGCAACGAGTTTCCTCCTGTGGGGGTTGGAGGTGCGGTCCCGACGGGAAAACGGATATGTGGGTCCGATTAAGATAACACCTATCATTCGAAGCAGGGTCGTATATTTACTGTTAAAAAAACTATTCTTAACATTAATTAATAGATTGAGCTCCGTTTATGTATTTGACGGAACCAGAAAATTATTTTTTTAGGGGTTACTATTTTTCGATTCGATCAAGGGTTGAATTGGTCAGGGATCACAATGTTGTATTAGATGAAAAATTAAAAAATAAAATAATTAAAATATAAAAGTATCTTTTAAAGCTATTTTCAATGACTTGTCAGGACAATTACATATATTTTTCTATAAACTTGTGAATAATAACTTTTGCAGATAACAATTTCAAAATATAACAAATGAAAGCATTATTTATATATTTATTACTCGTCCGGTAACATAAAATCCATCTTTAGCAAGCTATTTATTACCTTGGGGTTTTTAGTTAATAAATAAGTAATAGAAAAATACAAGAATTGAATAGGGTTTTGGTTTTTATTTATAACTAGGTTTATTCCCAGAACAATGATTCTTTTTTTATGATCTAAAATGCTTTACGACAACAAATTTGAATAGTTTAATCAAACATACTACTGAGGCTGTTAGATGGTGGGATTTGTCGAACCATGAGATTCAGTGATCACTAAATCGGTTAGTAGATTAGCAAAGATTGTGCAATTGTGATGTTTTGTATGAATCTTATCTGCTTTGACCCATTACCTATCTCTTACATTTTGTTCACCCTAGGGCCCTCACCTAGCCTGTTGATAACAGCTCAAGAACAACCAACTATCTAGACCCATGTGGACATTAAATAATTAATTCATATAGATTCCAACTAACTTGCAGTTGTTGTGAATTAACAACATGGTTATTTGGGAAGAAACTGTTTCAACTTTTATTGGAATTCATAGATATGGTAGGAAGTTTCACTAGCTAATTACTTGTCTGCAATCCCAGTTACTTGCATGATCATGATGGAAAACAGAAAACATAGAGCTTGGTTTGGAGATCATGAATACCACTCGGTTCATTGAAACTCTTGTGTCGAGATCGTTACACTTTTATCCAGTTTATGAATATACCGTCTTGTGACAGTGATGATAAATTATGAGACATGCCTAAATTGTTGGGTCATGCAATTGAGCTTTCCCTATATGTAAACAGCATTACCACCATTGTTACTATTAAGATGTAACAAAGGATTTGATCAATAATCATAATGATTCGAAACTTCCACATCATGACCAATATTATTACTTTAGAGCACATACAAATGGATTAATTAGTTCAAGTTGTACTAAAATAAAACCTAACAGTATGGTTCCAAAGTAATTACCTAAAAATGCATATGAAATGAGAAGAAGCACGATTAGTAGCAAAGAGGCCGAAAACGTTACTGCATGACCATCAGAAAAATGAGTCAAAGCCCTAGCATAATATAGCAACACAATAGGTTTGAGGTTTTCATATTATACTTGTGGATTTAAGTTGTACTATAATCTTCATTGATAATATGAAAACACAATAGGTTTGAGGTTTTCACCAAATAAGTTATTATTTATGTTCAATTTACATTCTCCAAACCATCCAAATGCAGTCAAACTAATATTTTCAGCATAGTCAATGAACTGAAGTGAAGGAACACAACAAAACTAACCAAATTCATATCAGCTGTAATAAAAATTCAAAACCAACTCCCAACTAAAAAGTCCATATGAAATTAGAGAGACGACATAAAGTAAACACATCAAACGTCTAAGCCCTATATATGACAGACAATAACCTTTGCATAAAGACACACGAAAGGGAAAGAAGTAATGCTAATGAATCAAACTTTGCTTATTAAATACTCAGGTGCTGTGTGACAACTTTTGAATGATTATATGCTGAACCAATAAAATGTTTGAACCATTAAATGCTGAATCATTAAGAGTTTGAAACCATTAAAAGCTAGTATATCATTTAATTATCCAAAGACAAATGTCTGAACAATTTAGATAATATGTCTTAATCATTCAGTATTAGACCTATTAATCATTCAGCATCAGTATGCTTAACCATTCAGAGATAAATATCTTAACCATTCAGACATGTGCTCGCGAAACAAACAGTCTAAACCATTAAGGCGCTATTTGTTTTTTCTGCAGAAAAATGTCTGCAATCTACAGACAACATCTGCAGACATCTACAGCAGAAGAGGTAGACCAAACGTCCGCAGTCTGCAAAAAAAATACTGTTTGTTTTTTAAGAAAATGTTTGCAGCTGAAGGAGGGCCGAAGGGGGTGGGAGGCCGACGGGGGTGGGAGGCCGACGGGGGTGGGAGGCCACGGGGTTGGGAAGCCGCGGGGTTGGGAGGCCGACGAGAATGGGAGGCGAGAGGTGGGTTGTAACACCCGGACCCTCGCATCAACAATATTGTCCGTTTTGCCCATGAGGAGCTCACGGATTTGCTTTTGGTTGGCCGGGTGAAAACTTCCCAAGGAGGTCACCCATCCCTGGATTGCTCCCACCTGAGCACGCTTAACTGTGGAGTTCTCCTCTCATCCACAACCAATACGCCCAAAACACGTTGTCGATGTTAGAGGCCAGACATTTCTTATGAACCGGAAATCTCTCATGTCCACGGCCAATGTGGGATATGTGTAGGGTGTCACAAGCACCCCCTGTTTGGACTCATCGTCCTCGATGAGCCCGAGAAGTCACCATCCTTGGTGAGGTATGTCCCACACTCTGAATGGCACAGGAGTGGCTCTGATACCATTTTGTAATACTCGGTCCCTCGCATTAACAATATTGTCCGCTTTGCTCATGAGGAGCTCACGGATTTGCTTTTGGTTGCCCGGGTGAAAGCTTCCCAGGGAGGTCACCCATCCCTGGATTGCTCCTACCTGAGCACGCTTAACTGTGGAATTCTCATCTCATCCACAACCAATACCCCCAAAACGCGTTGTCGATGTTAGAGGCCAGACATTCCTTATGAACCGGGAATATCTCCTGTCCACGGCCGATGTGGGATATGTGTA
Source organism: Flaveria trinervia (assembly GCA_025506515.1). Classification (NCBI taxonomy): domain Eukaryota; kingdom Viridiplantae; phylum Streptophyta; class Magnoliopsida; order Asterales; family Asteraceae; genus Flaveria; species Flaveria trinervia. The sequence continues at coordinate 87,556,308 of CM046445.1, read as the reverse complement.
GGGTGTCACAAGCATTCTGTAACACCCGGCCCCTCGTATCATTGTCCGCTTTGCCCACGAGGAGCTCACGGATTTGCTTTTGGTTTCCCGGGTGAAAACTTCCCAAGGAGGTCACCCATCCCTAGATTACTCCCACCTGAGCACGCTTAATTGTGGAGTTCTCCTCTCATCCACAGCCAATACGCCCAAAACGTGTTGTTGATGTTAAAGGCCGGACATTCCTTATGAACCAGGAATCTTTACTGTCCACGGCCGATGTGGGATATGTGTAGGGTGTCACATGGGTAGAGGAACGAAGGGGGTGGGAGAGTCGGGAGGTGGGACACAACGGTGGAACATGGTAGTGGTGACGGCGGCGGTGGCGGCAGGGTGGGGCTGCGAGAGGTGGGTAGAGTGGAGAGGTGGGGGGTGTTAGGGTTCAAATGAAAGAAGAAAGGGAGAAGAGGTTGTGAAGATTTTAGAAGACCTTGTTCCACATCTTCTCCGTGCAGACGTCAGGAAGACGTCTTTTAATGAAACGTCTTCCGGAAAACAAACACTCTGCGAAGTAAAAACATCTTCCCGCGTCTGCGTGTGCGCAGATGAAGAAGTGGGGAAGAGGTTTTTCAAAAAACAAACACCCTCTAAGTGCTGAACCATTCAAACATCTGAATCATTAATAAAATAGGCTTTCAAATATCCCCTTAAGCCTTCAAAGGAACTTGTTTACCTGCCCTTGGTGACCGAAGGATTTCCAAGAGCATTTTATTCCCCTACACCCATTTCAGGCTCTCTTGCTTGTATTAACATAATCTAGAACTACTGGAATTTTTTTTATTAATAGGTAAATTTTAAAAATATATTAACTTGGGGGGTTAAAAAGAAAAGTGTTGGACATCAAGGGTACCCGCCGGTGCCACCGGTGCCACCGGCGGGTTCTCGCTCTTAAAATCCGAGCCCTGCGAAGGCTGCGAAGTGTTTTGTCTTCTTCTTCAGAACCCGCCGGTGGCACCGGCGAGTTCTGGGATGTTGACTTGACCTGTTATGTGGGACAAGACAGCTCAAAGAACCCGCCAATGAGACCGGCGAGTTCTTGGGTATTTTAGGGTTTCGATTGCCATATAAACCCATCAACCCCTGAATCGTTAAACAAAAAACCAAACCCTTCTAAAACCACATTATCTTCACTTAAAAACCCATTCTCAAACAACTTAAACGAAAACCTCTTCATACCAACAAATTTCATCATGTTTAGACCTTATTTTATCCAAATATACTGGGGTGGTGATGTTTCTTTTGTGAACGGAAATGTTATGTGTGATTCTTCTACCAGAAGTACCACTATTGTTCTTAAAAAAATATCGTATGAAGCATTTGTTGATTTCATTTACGATCATCTTCAACTTTCACGAGAATATTATAATCTGAGGTTCAACCTATTTTACACGTACGGTGGTTTTTCTCAAACATCGGAAATTTTTAATGACTCGAGTCTTGAAGTATTGTATCAATTGGCAGATTATGTGAAAAATTTCATTGGAAGTATTCACGTAATTTTGGATCCAATAATGTCACTCCAACAATCAAATTGTATGGATCTCCTACGAGGGTTTTCTGTATCCGAATCACCTACACAAACAGTTACTACCTTTCCAGGCAATGCAAGTTCACGTGATCATCAAACCGGTCCGTCAAGCAATTTTAACATGGGGTATATTTCAACTCATCAATCAAATGTTGATCTAAATGATGATGAACACGGAGGGTTTGATAACTCGGATGATGATGGTTCACAAAGAAGTGAAGATTCTGAATCCGTTCCGTCACGTGATGAATCAACCGATAATGAAGATGGGTATGAATTAGTGAGCATCATAATTTTGTGGTTAATCAAGGAATCTCTTACGGGGAGATGACCTTTTCTGAAGATCCCCGAGAATTAAAAGATTATGAAGCTACTGATTTTGATGATGAAGAGTACATGGATGTATGGAATGAAGAAACAAAAGAAATCCATGTCGGCATGTTCTTAAATCAAAATATGATCTAACGCATGCGGTGCGATTATGGAATGTTGCACGTAACCGGGAAATGTTTGTTGTTGAAAGTAAAAGTGATGCGTATAGAGCAAAATGCTACACAACTAGCCCCAATTATAGCAGTGATCTTCCCATTGGTCCTCAATGTAGTTGGTTTGTGTACGCTACCAAGCCTAAACATCACAACATGTGGAGAATATCTAGATGGGTCAATGCACACAATTGCTTTGGTAGTGTTGTTGGCAACAACAACAGAGGTTTGAAATCTAGAGATATTGTAAATCGCATCATCCACTTTATTCGCCAAGACCTTACTTTTCCAGTCAAGCAAATTCAGGCACACATTAAAGACACGTTGAATGTTGATGTTTCATATAATAAGGCGTGGAGAGCTCGAAAGGCTGCCATTGAGATAATATACGGTACTTGGGATAGTAATTTTGAAGAACTTCCAAGGTACATCAATGCTCTACAAGAAACAAACCAAGTTATTGTGGAATGGTTACATCATCCGATTAGTTCATCTCAGTATCATATGTTTAAGTATGTGTTTTGGGCATTTGGTCCGGTAATCAACACATTCAAGCATAGTCAACCTGTGATATCTGTTGATGGTACGTTTTTGAAGGGATCGTATCGAGCTAAGATGTTAATTGCAGTTTTTAAAAATGCAAACAACTACGTAGTGCCTGTAGCTTATGCCATCGTTAACGAAGAAACGACAGATAGTTGGAGTTGGTTTTGGGGCTTGATGGGTCGAGTTCGTTACAAATCTAACTGTACGATCCATATACCACCGCATGTATTCTTCTGAAGCGACTGTAGAATTTGTGTAGGTTCCATTCATAACAGTAGCATGTCGATTATGCCACGCTTGGATATACACAATATGTTTCTGTGCCCGATTACTATTTCTCCCCCCTTTACGTGATATATTGTGAAGTCGAACATGTTCCTGCTGTGAAATTGGTAAACTTCTAGGGATCATTTGAATCATCCCAAATTGCCTCATTACCCTACTAGCATTGTGTGGCTCAATATATTCCCACAATATGAGGAATATATCACTATTCCAACATAAATTACCACTTCTACAAATCTCAGGTAGACAGTGTATAATTTCATCATAAGGCCTCCAGTTAAACTAATACAAAACAAAATTTTAATTGTTAAACTTTTCATGATATACATTTTGTGATTAATAATAATAAAAAATAATACCATGTTATTATTTATCGAATATATGATGATCTATATGCGCTCAAGCAACTCGGAGTGGTTGAAATATAGCTAAGTTTTCCTCCCTGCCATCTTTAAATATAATTCAAAACAAATATCGATTAAACAAAATTAATAATATAATTCAAAAAATAGAATAAACATGATTGTAACATACCTTGCACCATATGGTAATGCGTATGGTGTATTAGGGTCAAGACTACGGTCATTAATTGGAGAAAGGGTAGGTAGCCTTTCCCAAGCCCATAATTGTAACAAAAATAACGGTCCACTAACATCAGTAGCTGATATTTTTGTTGCCTTGCATAGCTGTCTGTACAACCATGCTAAAGTGGCACTCCCCCAACTTAGTTGGCCACACTCCTCTAAATCTTCTACATGTGTTAAAAAATTAACATGGAGCCAGTTGGAAGATGAATCAGGGAATAAAGTCGCCCCAATCATGTATAATATTATTAATCGAGCACGTTGTTGGCATTGCTCAATAGAGGCATTTGTAGGGAAATCTTTTTCTATTTCTTTTAAAATGGCAACCAAGTTATTTTTAAGCCTTCTATATGATGGGGATCAAGAAAACAACCTGTCAAACGCCCGAACAAATCTATTATTGCAGTTTTGTTCATCGCCACATCAATGCCAGTAATTGCATCACCATCAACTTGCAAACCCATAAGACTTGAACATCTTGAAGGGTTACCGTGCATTCTCCCACAGGTAAATGAAACGTGTGGGTTTCAGGCCGCCATCTCTCCACCAAAGCCGTAATCAAACCACCATCAAGCTTACGGTAACCGCAATCAATAATACCACCAAAACCCGCCATCCTTATATAAGGCATAACATTACTGGTATAGGCTTGTGTTTGATGAGTCTCCAAAAAATGGTATCCCCCCGTCTAGGACGCAAGACACCGGCATCGCTCGTTGGATTTTGAAAATAATGAGCAGCTCTATGCTCACCAACCAAAAATAACAATTCCGTATTCAAAGGACCCGATGTAACACCCCAATTAGCCATTGAATCAAATACGTGGGGTTGTTGCAAAATAGAGAAAGAATATTATGGTGAAAATGTTTGTTTTGTGAAATGAAGTTGTGTGTTTTGAAAGGAAAGGGTGGATTATATAATAGGAATGTAAAAGAAAATCGGAAACCCTAAATTCCCAAGAACTCGCCGGTCCCATTGGCGGGTTCTTGGGTGCTTTGACCATATTCCAGAACTCGTCGGTGCAAAGGGCGGGTTCTGAAGAAGAAGACAAGGTCGTTGGCAGCCTTCGCAGGCCTTCGCAGGCTCGGATTTTAAGAGGGAGAACCCGCCGGGGGCACCGGCGGGTACCCTTGATGTCCAACACTTTTCTTTTTAACCCCCAAGTTAATATATTTTTAAAATTTACCCTATTAATAAAAAATATTCGAACTACTGCCCACATTCAACTGCTTGGACAGTCATACTTGATTTCTGAGATGAAAATCCTCAAAAAAAGGAAACCTAATTCAACCTTAAAACATCAAATCTAGGAGTGTCGCTTTTCCCTCTGTAGTCATATTTATTTTTTATCAAAAAACAATGATGTTGATTATAAAAAAAGATTTATATGATTGGAAATTCATGTATTATATGTTTTATTTGAAATCGAAAAAGAATGGGATTTGTAGACACCATCCTCCCAAAGGTGCGTCCTTGATTTATGTAAATTAATAGTTTAGATTATATGAAATAGAATGATGATGGAATATCTAGTCACCTAAAAAATATTAATAATAACGCCATTATGAGGGTGGAGGTTGGGTGAAGTTAAAGTGATGAAGCTTCCATTAAGATAAAATGTACATCGCCTATGATGTTAACGTAAAAATGTAAACTTATCTATAATACTATACAAAGTATCTCTTTGGCCTCAATTCTAATTTTTCAAACTTTTTATAACAATTGTTAAAACGTTTAAAGCATAAGATACAAGTGTTTTATGCAAAAAAATTTCTTTTGCTTTTATTTAATAAACTCGTCTTAATTAATACATTATTTAATTCACTATGTTTTCTATTAATTAATATATTATTTATTTTTTAAATTTTTAGTTAAAATTATTAGTATGCTTACTTGTTTTAATATGTTTGATAACTTGATGAATTATGCTATAAGTTTTAAAGTATAATAAATACTTTACATTATCATGCTTTAAATTCCCTTTAAGTATTATATTATACTTTAGATTATTATCATGTAAGTATCATTTATAAATTATTATTTGAATTTGTACAAGTTATTAGTTATTAAAATTTTAACATATATATAATTTTATAAATGTAAAAATATTAAATTATGTTCTTAATAGCAATGTTATATGCTTTTCTTATACTTTTAGTCCCTGTATGATGATATATGTAATTGTTTAAAGAGAAACAAATATATAAAAAAAGTTATTTAATCATGATGGATGTAGGTGATATGGATGTAACAAGAAAGACCTTGTGACAACACTTGGGTCTAACAACTAGTGATATGTTTAATAAGTTTTTGAGTTGTCTTTCTAATAAAATATATATTAACAACATTTCTTATTTTTTACTTATTTTAAAAACAGTTAGAATAATAAAAGAATTAATATAATTTAGTTTTGTTAAATTAAAGTGTATAAACTAGTAAAAAGAACATAAAAAATCATTAGGTTAACTTCTGTTATTAAAGTCTTAAAGCTTATCTATTTATAGAAACAAATTTGCAACTAAATATCATATTTTTAGATTCATGATTTGGAGTATTTCATGTCACCGATCAGTATATAGAAACAAACTCTTTGATGTCAATGTCGTTATCACATGTGTAAAAGATCCAACACCGCATCAAATATGTTATATGTTTTAAACTTTTAATTGTTTAGACCAAAAGGTTGTGGTTTCAAGGGGTTCACTTGGGGTCTAATCAACTATGAAACACACAAACAACGAACTAATTGGATGTGACATGACATGAAAACTTTCGAAGAACATGAAACAAGATGAGTAAATTTAAGCATGTAATTCAAGTTTTTTTTAACTGTGTAAATAATTAACGATAAAACTAGACTCCTAGTAGAATCTCTTGATTGATGTCATTACGTCAATGTATATGGATCAAACATCTTACCGTTTTCATTCTCATAACAGATGGAGATCGACGTGAGGCTCAAACAACAATTTCCAAGGGATCTACTCATAGACAAAAAAAGGCTATACCAATTTAGTCACGTCCATTTTAAACTAGAGGATGATTTCTTTTTTTCGTATAAATATGTTTTCTAAGATGACAACTTCTACACTTATATGTTTATACTTTAAAACTATATAAATAAGCAACTACTAGATAATTCAAGATTCACACCCCAAGACTCAAACCTATAACTTCTAATTGAGGTGAAAACACCGTTTACATTACACTTACTCCCCACTCATCTAAAATACATGCGTTTAATAAATCTTACAATGCTAATAAATTGGATTAAAGTTATTTCTCATAATAATAGAATGGGCTGTTATGGGACACCTTCCCAATATAAATCAACACCTTAAAGTTTTATACAAATCAAATAGATCAATATTGGACGTATAGGAGGTCACAATTATACCTATTTGGGGCATATAGCCACTATGTTAGCCTTTTAAAATTTTCATCGTGTTCAGTTTCAAATTTTGTTATGCGTATCGCATAGGCTCATGCGGGCGTGTAGGGGATCATATTGCTAGGTCTATATGGGGCAGCCGCCCTCTGAAAGCCTTGCGTTTTCCCCGTTTTCAATGATGTCGACTCTATACATACGTCTCGTATAGTATTAATACATAACGTATAGAAGGTATCGATTTATAAAGTTGGGCGTTTAAATATCAAGAACAAGTGAATAAATAACTATCCTAACATTAAAGGGGGGAAGCATATTCTTTGGCTTGTTGGGGAGGCCCCTGACTGACAAAATGGGTGTGGAAGCACTGATACGAGAGACAAAGGCTGAGACCATATCATATCCCACTGCCAACACAATAATCCCCATTTTAGTACTCTTTTTCCTCTTTATTTATTCACAAACAAATTAGCTTAGTCATTTTAACAACAAAATTTTAATATTTTTAAACATTTTCTAAACAAATTTATACTTTTTTAAGATTAATTTTATAAATGAAACCAACTAAAACACCAGTGGGAAGCTAGACAAGACAAGAAAACGGAACCAAAGGAACGAGAAACAAAACATAAACAATATCCTGAACTAATGATACTAATGGGCTGTTTGAGAACTTCTAAATGATTAAATGTTAAACCAATAAGATGTCTGAACAATCAAGTGCTAAACCATTAAAAGGTCTGAACTATTAAGAGTTAGTATATCACTTAACTATTAAAAGACAAATGTCTGATAAATTCAGATAAGATGTCTTAACTATTCAGCATTAGACATTTTAACCATTAATGCTTAACCATTCAGAGGCAAATGTTTGAACCATTAAACATTTGCTCGCGAAACAAACAATCTCAACCATTAAATGTTGAACCATTCAAACATCTGAACCATTAAAAATATAATTCAAATGCTGCCAAACAGCTCTTTAGATCCTATAAACAAAAGATGGAGACCTTAACCATCTCGACCATGTAGCATTCTTTTCTCTTTTTTTTCTTAAAACGGACTTACACATCTATACTTCTAGTCTCCTACTTCTGCTTTTAAATTATAATAACTCCTAAATTACCCCATTTAAGAATTTAAACAATGATCTTCTCTATAAAGTATGTTACTTTGATCACTGGTCTACCACTTCACATATACGCATATTTCTAGATCCCTTTCACATAAAACACAAAACAAAAAGTACAACATCTTCAGCCTACAAAGAACAAAACGGATACCTTACTAATCCATCTTAATTAACAATTTCTTTGATCCGTCACTGTTAAATAAATAACTTTAAACATACTAAATAAAGAAATACTTTTAGCAATCCCTCTCAAACACTTTTTACTAACAAAAACAGCCAAACCATGATAGAGTAATCAATTTGTGCCTTAAAATGTTAATCATAACTTTAAAAGGTCAAAACATAATTATATTGAGTTAAATTCATAAACTATTATCGTTGTAATTTGTAGTTTTGTACCCCGTAGTTTCTAAAATAGTAATGGGCCGTGGATCATCTGGATTATCCTCATTTGAGATTTTGAGCTCCCAAACAAGAAAAAAGCCCAACCGGGTCGTCATGCACTTTTAAATTACCCAACCGGGCAACTTGTGGTATATATTTAGGCCGATTAGTATATAAAGTCTAATTTTCGTGCGAAATGTACGAAGTCATCAGAACATGAAAAATGTATTTTGGCGGAGGGTAATTTCGTCCACGCTACAGTTACACGTATATGTACATAATTACGCAAGTTATATTCATAATTACACATGTTATATCTATTCTTACGCAAGTTATATTTATTACTACGCAAAGAAAAACTACGCATGTTATAAAAACAATCATGCAATTTATATTTATAATTACGCAAGGTATGTTCATAGTTACACAAGTTATACGCACATCATATATAGATGTTTTTTAAAGCTAAGTGTTGATTTTTAAAAAAATATATATATATAGCAATACTATAGTTAGATTAAAGAGAATAAATGCTCGATTTTGTGATGTAAGTTTTTAATAAATAATGTCGTATAAAAATTTATATACGTTTAAAAAAGCTAGGGTGGTTTTAAAAAAATCAACAATTTTACGCTATTTTTTATTTTACCCCTCCAGCCATCATTCCATGTATGATTATTTCATATTTAATCTAAACCGTCTATCTCCTAAATCAATGGTTGGAATTACTTTTCACACTTCGTAGATTTTCCAACTTTATACCGTAAACTTTCTCTATATTATGTATAGTTGGTGGAAATATTTTTTTAAGATTATAGTTGGTGGAAATTTTGTTTAAAATTATATATTATATATGTATAAATGTTTAAATTAATTTTTTTAGCTTTGTATGATCTAAATTTATTGGATCGAATACAAAACTGAATCAATAAAATATACATTTTCATAGTAGGAGATGTTTTTATTGGATTGGAGGCGCAACTAAATAATAAAGTATTTAACCTAGCCAAATTTTTACACATATAAATATACATAACAAACTTTGAAAATCCTTTCAAATCGTAGGTTCAAATCCCTAGCTTTACTAGTTTGCGCTTATGGTGACCCTATATTCCTATAAACAACCCAACTTTCTCCTCTTCCTATAATATATTTTTTTGTGAATTCGTCCTTGAACAACTCCTTTAATTTAATTGTAAACATTTAAGAGCTTAAATAATAAGTTTGATGATCATCTCCTCCCTCTCTTCTTTTGTTAGCCAACTGTTTTCAAATTAAATCAATCGGTTGAATCAATATAACCAAATATACTTAATATAACCAAATTACATTTAACCAAATATACTTAATATCAAGAGTAAGTTACGCTTTTAGTTCATGTGTTTTGACAAAAAATACTCTTTCGGTCCAATTATTTATTTATTACATTTATGGTCTAATAGTTTAAGCATTTGTTTTAATTTCACCAACACTTTTAATACCGTTAAAATTATTTGTTAAGTTAGTATAAAATGACAAGTTTGATCTTTGATTAACAATATAAAATAATAAAAAAGTCAAATAAACCCTCTACCCTCTCCCTCTCTCCTCCCTCTCCCTCTCTCTCCCTCCCTCTCCCTCTCTCCCTCCCTCTCCCTCTCTCCCTCCCTCTCCCTCTCTCCCTCCCTCTCCCTCTCTCCCTCCCTCTCCCTCTCTCCCTCCCTCTCCCTCTCTCCCTCCCTTTCCCTCTCTCTCTCTCTCGATTCCAACATCCCCACCACTTCCGACCAACCCCTCCCACCTGAAAACTCACCAACGGCCACATCTTCACTGTCGGTAACCATCTAACACCACCGCACCACCATATCTTCACTGCTATAACTGAAGATGATCGATGCATATCCACTATTTCATGGTGGTTGTGGTTGCACCTTCTGAGATTACACAATCAATGTATTATCTATGAGGCATCGGTGGTGATGAATGGCGGTGGATGTGTGGCTGCCGTGAAGGTGGTGGGCGGATTTGATGGTGGCGTCGCACACAGAGAGGGAAATGGAGAGAGGGGGGAGGGTTAAGATGGGGGATGGTTTTATTATTTTTTGTATCTAATTTTATAATATGTATTTAAAAGATAGTGAATATGATCAAATTGCCCTTAGGTGAAATAACAGAAGTCTAACGGTGTTAAAGGCGTGGGTGGAATTGAAACAAATGCGTAAACCATTAGACTATAAATGTAATAAATAAACAATTGGACTGAAAGAGTAATTTTCATCAAACCACAGGGACTAAAAGCGTAATTTACTCTAAAATTAAGGATGAGCAAATGGGTATCAGATGTCGACATCGAACTGCTACTGGTACCAAATTTCCCATATTGAATTATTTTCGATACCAGTCTAATACTCACTTTTTGGTTATTTCGGGATTGATGCTTACAGTACCAGTTCGATAAAATACCGGTATTTTACTAGTATATATTTTAAAATACCGTCACGTACCGAGCATTTTCGGTAGCGGTGGTTGTGCCGTTAGCGGTAACAACATTCAATTTTTGTGATATTCGGGTCGGTACTTTCGATGCCAGTTCGATGTGGTACCGGTATCAAACTTATCCCTAGTTAAAATAATATATTTTATTACATTGTTAGTAGTCAAACCTCAAGAATTAGCTTACATTATTATAAGCTTAACATATTAATTTCAAAGCATTTAATCTACCAAACCGTGTTCCATCATTGCACACAGAGATAAGGATAAGATCACACACAACCCACGGATCACCCACACAAAACCGTGTTCCGCCCCGGACCCGGATCCGGATCCCTTTCTCCCCTTTATAACACTATCCAAACACCATTATCATAAAAACAAAATCATCAAACAAAATCAATCAATCTCTTGCAGATCTACTTCTTGATAGATCATCATCATCATCACTCATCAGTTTCACTCGAAGATGGTGAAGGATCGTAAGGTCGGAATCGCCATAGATTTCTCAAAAAGCAGCAAAGCAGCTCTGAAATGGGCGATCGATAACTTATCTGACAACGGAGACACATTCTACATCATTCACGTCAAACATCACTCCGGCGACGAGTCACGGAACCAACTCTGGGCCTCCACCGGCTCTCGTAAGCTCTCGATTCAATTCGATGAATCAATTCTGTTAGAGTTCAGTTAATTAACGTATTTGATGATGTTGATTGGTGTTTTTTTAGCTTTGATTCCGTTGGTGGAGTTTCGGGAGGCCGAGGTGATGACGAAGTATGATGTGAAGATGGATGCTGAGGTTCTTGATATGCTTGATACAGTGGCGAGGCAGAAGCAGGTGATGTTTTGAATTTTGATTGATTGATTGATGGATTTTGATTTCGATTTTGATTTTGATTTTGATTTTGATTTTGATTTTGATTTTGATTTTGATTTTGATTTTGATTTTGATTTTGATTTTGATTTTGATTTTGATTTTGATTTTGATTTTGATTTTGATTTTGATTTTGGGGGTTTTAGGTTCATGTGGTGGCGAAATTGTATTGGGGAGATGCTAGAGAGAAGCTTGTGGAAGCCATTGAAGATCTGAAACTGGATTCTATCGTTATGGGTAGCAGAGGACTCAGTGGAATCAAGAGGTAATAGTCCTTTCCTTTTGGTCTTTGAACATATTAATTTACTTTTAAAACTTTTATCATTTTTTAACTTTCAGTTTAAACTGAAACTTCTTAAGCTAAATTAATATTTTACGTGTTTATTTTATTAAATTTTAAGAAGTAAAACTGAAATTAGTTCTAGTTGTTTTTAAATCGTTGATTTTGATGTTTGTGGTTCGGTTTAAATTAGTAAAACAAGCTGAATTGTGATAATTGATCTTGTTTTCTTATCTTTAATCCGGACTAATAGAGTAATAGATTTGGTTTTTGGGTTTTAAATAACGTATGGTATTAATCGTTCGTTTAATCATGTAGTGTAGCATTTTATATTGTTATACTGTCTTAAAGGTTTCTCTTCTTTTCGTAAAATATTTTTTTTTTTACAAAGTTAGTGTTATATTTTATAGATCTTTAAGATGTTATGATTTCTTGTCTTAAAAGCTTCGGTGAACACAACACTTGTCGTAAGTTACATGTTTTTTTTAAAGTATTTGGATATCGGTTTATTTGTCTTCTAAATTTTTTGGGCATGTCTGAAAATCAAACGGATTTGAATTTGAAACTTTTTTACCATATCGTATTCATTTGAATAAACTGTTTAAAACTGATTTAATTAGTTTATTATGTTCGGTTATCTTATTAAACTAATTATTATTTGGTTTATTTGATCAAATTTTGTTGAGTTAAATTTTGTTTAGTTAATCTTAATCGAACAAAATTTGTGGAATAGTTTACCGAACTAAAAACCGGATTCATAATCCCAATAAGGTTAGGAACCGAACCAAAACCCGATTTCACAATTTGGTTTGGTTTTTTCCAGTTACAGGTGCAATTCGTTTTTTGATCTTTTACTCTCGTATCTATTTTAAAGACGTAACGAGCATAAACCAAAAAATCAAAGCATTGTATGGTGTTAAACCAAAAAATCAAAGCATTGTATGGTGTTACATGGTTTGGTTTCACTTTTATGTTGTTTTTGGTTTGAAGTCAAAACGGTTAAAACCGGTAAAAATGTTTAGGGTAACGACTTTAAACATAATAATTGACATATGAAGCACGGGTAAATTAATTATTGTAAAGACCTTTGTAGAAAAGTTAGGTGAATGTTTGTTTGAAACAAAGGCAAAGATTCAGGCAGGTATCAGAGGTAATATTGTTAAAATGTCGTCATGTCATATTTCATGGTAAAATTGTATACTCTCTAACAAGATATTATTGTTTCGTTGGTTTAACAATTTTTTAACCGTGAAGGATAATATTGGGAAGTGTGACCGATTACGTGATGACAACTGCCCCATGTGCAGTTACTATTGTCAAGGACCCAGACACATTCCACGGCCACTGAATGATATCTTGGTTTCTATCACGTTTTGTGTGTGGTGTTGCTTTACAATTTCATCCCCACATAATTATTCGAGTTGTGGTTTGCCTCAAAATATCTTATTATTATGTATGTTTATGTATGTATGTTCTGTTTGATATATTATAAGTTTGAAATAAGAAGTCTAGATAATCGTCTTTCACACAAGCAGTTTCAGCACGTCACATTAGCTTTCCATTAACTTTTAACTATTATTCTTACAATCAACATTTATCCCAACATCATGTTTTTCATAAACAATTATTAAAAACCCATAAAAAACAATATATACTTTAATCATGTTGTGGGCCTCACAAAGTTTGTCCATAGAGCATCCTTAATTAAGAACGGGTGAAGAATAGATGGGGTTGCACAACGCAATCCTTTCGAATGACGGCATGAGCGAGGCTATGAGCTGGGTTATGAACGAGCGTCGTGAAAAGTCTAACAGGTAATTATATGGAGTTGGATGGTTGTTGAAGGGATTTAATATAGTTACTTTACTACGGGACCATAAGTGTACCACCTCAATTGGTCCTATTTTGTGACACTCATTTTACAAATTCTTTTTATATACATTTCGAATCGTTTTAAATATGTTAAAATGATCTTATAATATTCCGCAACATTACATACAAAGGAAGACTTCTAAAAGAACATACGTTACAACTAACCACCTTAGTTTTCAAAATAATAATAATAATTCATATGTCAAAACAAAGTGTAAGGGGGTTTTTGATTCGCGTTTGTCCCGGTCCGACAATTGACCCATGCATATTTTTTATTTACCCGATCAGTTTTGGAACGATCTTTTATCTGGTCATCACCTTATGACCGAGTAAGGGATTTTAAATAGCCTTTAAGTTGTGATCAAAGAGCATTCACAAGCTATTCCCTAAATTAATATTAGAGGGTGTTTGGTTGGAAGGAATGAAATAAACTTAAGAAATTAGTATAATTTTCAAGTAAAAAATATGTTTGAATGGGTAATGAAATGTAAAAAACAATGGAATGTTTCATCTCAAATTCCTTTGGTTGTGGGATTTTAAATTCCTTCCATCTAGAGAGGGAATTTGAAATTCCACAACCAAAGGAATTTGAGGTGAACATTCCCTTGGATTTTACATTTCATTACCCATTCAAATAATAATTTTATTTGAATATTATACTAGCTTCTCAATTTTATTTCATTCCATTTCATTCTTTCAACCGAACACCCCCTTAGTGTATTTCCTATATTATGTTGTATGATTATAAGTGATTGTGAGTGAGATATATGAAAATTTTACTGTTTAATCTGTATTTTTAGAAAATATTATTCAAAACTCTATAATTGTTTTTAATATATTTTAAGTGGTTGTGAGTGAAGGAGATCAAAAGTAATGATAAATGTATAAAAAATAATATTTAATTATAAATAAGAGATAAAAAGTAATGATTTTTAGTGTAATTATATGGATGAGTATAAGGAATGAGTTGTAAATACTCCAACAAAAAAATAAACTAAACTTAAATGTTTATTCAATCCATCTTAGGGATCTATGACGTTTTCCTTCTGGTATTTACCTTAAACTAGCATTAAGCCACCCATGATGCAGTGGGGGGCATAAAAAGATATCAAGTAGCATCAAAGGCACACTATCGTCAATTACTACCAATACTGTAAAAGCTCGGTTATAATAATAATAATAAAAAAATGAAAAAATTAAATCAAACGAAAAGTAAACGTAAAAACGTTATACCACGCAGGTGAAACATGAAACATATAAAACAATAAGCAAGTAAATCTAAAACTGCACGTCGCGACGAGGCCGTTAAACAGGAAAAAAATAAGCGTAGTAACACAAAATCACACATGCATGTTGCGACTGTGTTAAACTCAAATAATTTAGATCGAAACGTAAAACAAAAATTTGAAAAGTACGAATATTATAGGGAACTAAAGTTGAAGGTAAAAATTGTTAGGGTTAAATTATAAAAGATGTAAAAGTATTTGATTAAAACAAAAAAAATTAAATATTTTAAAAAAATAAATAGGTGGATCCAACCCACTAAAACATATGTATAACCTATGATGTATACTAACGTTAGTAACTAGTATATATATAAATAAAATCACACTTTATTAGTATCACATGTTAGATAAATAAAATATTAAATAGTTAGTAATGAAACTTTTGTGAATTATAAAATGATATTTTAAGATAAGATATAATAAAAAATTATAAGATCTTTAAGTAATAAAACGACGATATCATTTTTTAAACTTTTCTTTTATTTTCTTTCTATTTATATTTTCAAAAAAAAAGTTGTTTTTATCAACAATTTGTTTCAAAAAACCAATCATTTTTTATTTCATAAACATTTAATTTTAACATCGTATTTAAATGTCACACCCTCAAAATTCCACTTGCGGAATTTTACCGCGAGGCATGTGAACAAACCAGGATCACAGTCAATAGTTACTCAGAACGACTCTATATACCATAATTTAAATGAAATCAACCCAAAGTAAATAAATTAAACAGTGCGGAAGCGTTTTGAAAACAACCCAAGGAAATAAAAGTATAATTGTGGCAAAACACGTGCCAATCCCAAAAGAGTAATCATTAATTATTAAAATGATAAAATTTGTTTTGAAGACCTGTGTCATAGAATGCAGTGGACCATGCAGTGCTCCTATGGCAAGCAAGCTAATGACCTGAGAATAACATACTAAAAATGTCAACACAATGGTTGGCGAGTTCAAGAGATATTCAAACATAAACATTTTAATAATAGAGATGCATAAGTAGCGTATTGTAACAGATAGCTAGTCCATTAACAATAAATATTATTTCATAGTGATTTCGCAATTGAAGCTGACTGTGTTACGTTGTTGCCTCCTGCCACGACTTAACAGGTCGTGACAATGTTCATTAGGACAACTTGCACCCGGTTGACCTCGAGTCACACAGGTGGGGCTCATTAGACCCAGTAGTACTACCCAAATTTCCCCGCTATTCAATATTAACAATTCGAAAGTGTGAGGACTTTTCCATGATATCAACACTATATAATATTGTACACAACTTGAATACATAAAGCGTTCGTGATTTACCAGTATGCTATCTCCCCCAAAGAGAGTAAATAAAAAGTGGGGCATGAAGTCACCTGATATGCGTATAGATACTTAGAGTTTGACTTGTCAAACAGAATAGACAGACAACCTTCAGAGGTTACCTAGATCATATAAGTGCATGAGTACGTGTAATCAAAGAACATGTGAAACCCTAAGTACACTACAACCAAGGACTCAAGGTTTCAAACAAAACAGACATGTTTGACCTAGTTGACCCGTTTGACCCGTTGGTGACTTTATGTATTGTAAACCATTCAAGTAATCATACACATATATCATACATAGTTAACATTCAAATAGTCCATATGTATGCTATATCATTCAGGTGTAACACTTAGATCATCATACAACCAAGTATCATACAAGTCATGCGAATCTAGAACATTAACATATCCACTAGTTATAACACAACTAACATGTCACACAAAGATCAACCACTCACCACATGCCATGTGAAGCCACTCACGACTTCACATACTAAACCCTGCCAATCCTACTAAGTAGGGGCATCAGATTCGTACGTGTGTATGATGATCATAACCATAATCATTAATCATATGCATTGCATCACAACAATTAATTACCAATCCAAACATGATGTCCTACTACTAATCAACATCCAAATCATACATGATCATAAATGTCCAAATATCATTCATGATTACCCCGACATCACATACAACCAAATTACCATGTTCTACCACATTAGAATCTATTCATGCTCATACTAACATGTTCCTAATATTCCAAACATGTTCAAGCTATCATTTTTCAGACTTTAGGCAAATAAAGTTTCGCATTTGGGAAAGTACATCCCAACATCTATCCACCATCCAACGTATTCATGAATTCATCATAATTATACCATCTCAAGCTCATAACAATATCTAGACATGATCAACATTGCCTAATCACCATAATCTAACCATCTTCGTAAACAAAAGTTTCTACTTTTGGCAAGCTATGAACCAACAACATCCATTCAAAGATTTCTAGCATTCATAACAACAATCTAGCATCTAATCATCATCATGAACACATCCATAACATCAATCCATCACTAGATCATCATTACATGCAAAATAAAGTTACTATTATTAGTAACCTATGAACACCAACTTCAATTCACCAATTTCTTGCAAAATCAATGTATCCTAACATTCATACAACCTACTAATCATCATACATTCATCAAACAATCATCCATCATGCATAATCATAGCATTTTCGAACTAGGGTTTGTTTAATACACAAAGTTCATGATCAATCCACTAAAAACATAGAATTCATACATAATCGACGTTAACTAACATGTATTCAATCTAACTAACATACTACCATCATCAACCAACATCAATTTCGACCCCATGAAGGCCAATTCACTAATTAGGGTTCGGCCCTCAACAAAAACATGAAAAATCTAACCTTTAAACGTGTAATAACTTGCGATTGATGATTCCTACGTGTTGTATGCCTTGTAATCGAATCAAATTGATGTTTTGATGCTTGTTCTTGGCTGATTTTCGCAAAGGGAGAGGGTTGAGATGGGAGATCGCGGCCGAAGGGGTGGGTGTGGGGCTAGGGTTTTGTTTTATTTAATTTTAATTTACATATTTACCCTTTTAGCCCTTGCAATTTGTATTTTATAAAAACTAGGCTTTAAACTCTTTGTAAAGTATTTTTAACTTCATAATATAAAGATATAAACTTATGAAAATCATTATATATCTTATCTTTATAAAAACACAAGACATACGAATAAATAGGCACATTTCCGCGTTACGCGATTAATTTTCTAATTAACCTTTTAAAAATGTGTAAACACATAAACATAACCCAATACTCACATAATCAATTAGATTCACATCAAATTAACATTATCCATTATTATTAGGTCACCAACGTTAAACGACAACTAGTGTGTGCTCACGACACGTGTATACAAGACTTAACGGAACTAACGGAGTTTGGTAACGGAAATTTACCGGATATCACATTAAAAACCTTCTTTTATTAATATACTTAGATTAGATATGCATTCAAGAAAACACATAAAAATGCTTTAAAAAATATTACAAATGCGCCTTAGGCTGCCTTGACCCTACTAACTATTTTTTCCACCGTACAAGTGTCATTGGACCAACAAAAGACTTGTATGTCTCGTAAAGCCAAGGCGTCCCATCGTCAATTATGCACAACCATGGTTGAAACCTATCATTTACATTCATCAAACTCCCACTATTATTCATTATTCATTATATATGTGAGTTTATGTCGCACACTTGGTCTGTTTATAATTCTATATCTTACAAGGTTAAGAAGATGCTAGGATGAAAAATGTGTGTATTAGGACTGTAAACGAATATGAACGGAGGCTTGTTCGTGTTTGTTCATTAGAAAATAATTTGTTCATTAATTGTTCACCAACGTTTCACAAATGCTTATCGAAGGAGATTTTAAGTTCTCTTCAGTTATTAGGAAATAAATCTATTGATGAACTGTTCACGAACATAAACAAATACGAATGAAGGCAAACACACATAAATAATCATGAACTTTGATTAATACAAATGAAATTTTGTAAAACGAACAAATACAAACTATCCTATATTGATTTTATAATTATAATCACTAAGATTATCTAATACCATCAAATATGAATAAGTACTTAACATAATTACTACAAACATAACTTTTAAATAAATGAACACAAACGAACGTTAACGAAGACATTATCAAACGTTCATGAACAAACACAACCTCTGTTTATGTTCGTTCATTTAAGTAAACAACCGAACTTTTATTTTGTGTTCGCTCTTTTATTAAACGAACGCATATAAACTAATTTCCTTCCGAACGGTTCATGAACTGGTAGCGGAACGTTCGGTTCGTTTACAGCCCCACCGCACATACTTGAGTTTTGGGGGTGAGGGATATCTTTTACCAAGTACACACGGTTTTAGAAATATAGATAAACTAACACATCATTTTAATAAGTTAGACACGCTAATCTATAAAAAAGGTACATGACTAATAAAAACTCATTACCATGGTCGTTCCCAGGAATCATCAAAAAGTTTTGAGCGCTAGATGAGTAGAAAAAATGAACTTCTATAGTATAAAGTTAATAACTTGTATGTGAAAAGTGTATCATGTGGTAATATTTTTTAGGGAAAATGTTACAGAATAGTAACCAAGTTTCAAAAGTGTTCTAATTTAGTTACTCATGTATATTTTTCTTAAATTGGACCTCCAAACGATCAAATTGAGTCATGTTAATTATGAAAAAAAATAAATAAAAGTGCATAAAATTTACGTCAACATTCTATATCAGCATCAAAAGTTAGAAAAAAAATATTTTTTAACTGAATCCAAAAGTATAACAAGTTAAAAAATATGTTATGACTTTTAATTTGTATAAAATATAAAAATGAGTGATCTGATTGGAATACTTTTAAAACTTGAGTTACTTAACTGGAACACTTTTGAAAGTTGGTTACTATTTTACAAAGTTACCCCTATTTTTTATATCGATATATAAAGTATCACAGCAAAATAATATAATTTACGTACGTAATTGAATGGTGAGGTTTTTTTGAATGAGTTTAAATTGGGTAATGGTAGTGGGCTTAACTAGTTAAAATGTTAAAGACTTCAAGATTAATAAGTTCAATAATTAAATTGTTATTGGGTTTATATAGTTTTAACTATTTACATTCATATATAATATAATAATCTTAAACAAATACATTTTTTTCTCCATTCACAATCACTTTCAAAAATATTAAAAAATTATAGAGATGAATGATGTTTTCTCCAAATATATAGATAAATAGTAATATTTTCTCTGTCATTCACTCACAATCATTCATAGTTAAAGGTGTGAATTTCTGGCACCCAAAAACATAACACAAACCTAACACGAAGTTCCTGGGTTTGGGTTTACTATAAACAAGTCAATCGACTATAAACGGGTTCACCAGTTGACCTGTTGATCCCATTTTTTATTTATTTTATTTTTTATATCATCTATGTAAAAAATCAAATTTGTTGTGTGTTTTATTCCAAAATTTAGAACTAAAAATAGAAATTCACATTAGATATTATAACTAATGTATAATTCTGTTGTATTCATTTGTATTTTTTTGTTGTGAAATAGTAAATTAAAAGTATTAATACGTGAAAAAATATAATTATTAAAAATTTCGGGTCATTTAGGTCGTGTTCGTGTCAACTAGTGAATTTTCGTGTCGTGTTCATGTCAACTAGTGAATTTTCGTGTCGTGTTTGGTTGACACATTTCAAACAATTTTCAGGTTTGGTTCGTGTTCAGGTTTGTGTCAAGTTGGACCCCTTAACCGAGAACACGATCTGTTTAACGTCCATACTCACAATCATCTCTTATAATATAGGAAATACGCTTACAACAATATAAAAACCTTATGTAAACGCTCTTACAATAAAGAATCAAACCTTGAAAGATTAACACAATCGTTTTAATAGATTGAACTAAACTTAAACCAAGTAACTTCCTTGCATTTAGTGTTTTTGTTTTAAAGAGCATGATGTAAACACAAGATCACATTTGACATGTGTACCTTAAAATCCTATTCTCCACACTATTAGCCATATATTGTTACAAGGCCACGTATTTTTTAAAATATATTGTATGATTATTTAAATATAAATGAAAATATTTTATAAAAATTTAAATGTCACTGTTAGGTACTTAGGTTACATTAGTTAATCTTAGGAGGTGTTTGGCTTTTGAAAAAACCTCTTTCCCACCTCTTCATATGCGCGCACGCAGACGCGGGAAGAGGTTTTTACGTCGCAGAGTGTTTGTTTTCTAGAAGACGTTTCATTAAAAAACGTCTTCTTGACGTCTGCACGGATAAGATGTGAAACAAGCTCTTCTGATCTCTTCACAACCTCTTCTAACCCTTTTCTTCTTTCATTTGAAACCTAACATATCTGAACACCATCTCCCCACTTTACACCACCGCCCCCACTCCACGCCACCGCCCCGTAACCGTCGTCATCCACCGTCACCGCAGCCCCTTTGACCGACCGCCATCGTCGTCTTCCACCACCACCTCCCCACTCTACACCACCGACCCTCGCAGCCCCTTCGACCGACCCTCGCAACCCCTTCGACCCCCACCCCCTTCGCCCCCCTTCAGCCGCCCAAGCAGCAGCCCCTTCGAGCCACCTTCGACCGCCCAAGCAGCAGCCCCTTCGATTCCCTTTCAAGCCACCCTCGCAACAGCCCCTTCGACCCCCTTGCAGGTTAGTTTTTTTTATTTAGTTTAATTTATAATTGATTTGTTGTTTGTGTAAGATGATATGTGATTTGTGTAGGTAGATTTTTCATTTTAGTTTGTATGTTAGTGATTTTGTTTGTTTGTATGATTAGTTTGTATATGGTTTGTATGAGGAATGAATTAGTTTGTATGGTTGGTATAGTTTGTATGAGGAATGAATTGGTTTGTGTGGTTGGTGATTTGTGATTTCGTATAGTTTGTATGATTAGTTTGTACGAGGAATGAATTGGTTTGTGTGGTTGGTGTTTTGGTATAGTTTGTATGATTAGTTTGTATGATGAATGAATTGGTTTGTGTGGTTGGGTTTTTATGTTTTTAAAGTTTAAAAATAGATTTAGTTAATTACAGAATATTTTAGCATTTTATAGATGTTAAAAAAATAAACAGTTTTTTTCTTGCAGACTGCAGACATTTGGTCCACCTCTTCTGCTGCAGATGTCTGCAGATGTGGTCCGCAGAATGCAGACGTTTTCCTGCAGAAAAAATAAGCAACACCTTAGTGTAGGTGTGCACGGTGCAAGCCATTGAAACTTTATTAAATAGCAAATAATTAGTTTTGTTTTATTTTTATATATTTATATATATGTTTTGTTTTATATGTAATTAATTACAATTTATACATACTAGTGAGTTGACCTGCATGATGCAACGGGTGTCACCGGGTCTTTTTTGGAAAACTTAATTTAACCCGACTTGTCTTAAATACTGATTATATTTTAGTATTATTATAATTATTGTTAATTGCTATTATTATTGTTATTATTACTATTATAACTATATAAATGTTTAGTATTTATATACTTATGTATTCAAATAAGATAATATTTAATTTAATTAATATTTAGTTATAAAGATATAAATAGTAGATGTAAATTTATATATTAAATAAAGTATTATAATTAAGATAATGCGTAATTAAGTGAATTAAATAATCTAATATACACTAAACAATATATTAATCAAAACAAACTTATTTAATGGAGATATTTAGGAACTATAGCATTTGTTTAATTTTTTTAGGTATTTTACACTTTAAATAAAATCATAACTTTATCATTCTTAAATGCTTTATATAAAAATATAAATTAGATTATTTTATGTTTATGGTTAACAAACTTCTTTAATTCCATACTTTAATGTTTGAAGAATTAATTTGTTATCATAAAGAAAAAGTTCATATGTTTCGGTGCGATTCAGTCATTACGGTTGGTACATCAAAACCGAAACCGAAACCGTAACACAATATATGGTTAATCGATAATATAGTCACGGCACTAGTAAATAGACCGAATTAGAACAATTGGTTTTACGCTTTTACGACAAAAGTCATAAACTTTCTCCACCAAAACCCCAATGGCGTTATACACAACGATTACAGATGCGATCACCCAATACACCGGAGTATCACCGGCGGCGTTCTTCACCATATCGGCGATGGTGGTGGTGGTCTACAAGATCGTCTCAGGCATGTTCGTAGCTGCAGACGATTACGTGGCCGTGAAGCGTGAGCAGCAGATCACACTTCGTGAGCCTGTGCAAATCGGAAGCATTACGGAGGAGGAGTTGAGGCCTTACGATGGTTCCGATCCCAATAAGCCCTTGTTGATGGCTATTAAGGGGAAGATCTATGATGTTTCTCGCTCCAGGTGATGATAAATTGATAATTCGTGTTGGTACTGATGTTGTTGGGTTAGGGTTTTGAGATTTGATCGTTTTTGTTATCGGATTGTAGTCATTTGTGATGAATTTGTGATGATTGATTGGGTTAATTGGGTTTATAAGATGGTTTGGTTGTGGGATATGTGAAATTTGATGGCAAAAGTTTGTGAATTTGGGGGTTTTTGGATTCATTTTGTTCTTAGAGCTGTCAATAGACATCAAAAGATCTGTGGGTTGAAGAATGAACTGAAAGTGGGGCCTTTTTGATTTATTTGTTGATCTGGGGGCTTTTTGGAAGGTGAAAATGTTTTGAAATTGTTGTCTATATAACTGTACAAGTGGTGTTAGTTGGGATATCTTTCATTTGCTTTGTTTGTCAATGAAATCATGGAAGAGAGTCAAAATAGCACAATGTTGGATCATGGATGATTCTTTTCATTAACATTGTGACAATTTTGTATCAAAACTGATGATCAAGATTGATGAGATTCCGTGTAGTAGGGTGAGGTTGACTCGAAATGGGTGGGTTTGGTGGGATGGGTTATGGGTCAATTGGAACAGTTTTTAGTGCTGTAGAGTGAGGTTGACTCGAAAACACTTTTTTTTTGTGTTTTCTAGGATATGTTACGATAGTTATTGAGATAGATGTGTTTTGAAAAGCTTTACAAGGGGTGTGTTCATACATCAAGAACTTTAAGTAGGGAGCCGCCAGCCGCTAGAACTACATTATGCAATTAAACGCAGTGCTTGGCAGATGTAAAAGTAGTTAGAAAGAGAGGAGGGGGCACGATTGTATAACGTCTTACTTATCACCGTAATTAGCATAAGATTCAAGTGTTTATGTGGTTCTTGTAGTTCTCTATTTAGAGTTAGTTCATGAGCTTCATAACAATATGGTTTATTAAATATAAGATTTAGGAACTTGTATGCAATTATGCATCAAACAAAATAGACATTTTGGGACTTTTAACTTGTTTTTAGCTCCTTCCTTAAAGATCTTAGCCATTTATCTGTTAGAAATAAACCCTAATAACATTTGAAGTTACAACCTCTGGTTGCACCAAAGAGTTGAAACACAGATTTCATAGGACAAGGGAGTATGAGTTTGTAGTATATGTATATCAATTCCAAATACTCTGCTGTGGTTATTTATCTCTTTCTCAAATTATTCCAAGATGTCATACATATAACTAACTGATATTTTAAACAAATGTTTCAGGATGTTCTATGGTCCTGGCGGACCATATGCATTATTTGCTGGTCGGGATGCTAGTCGAGCCTTAGCTTTGATGTCATTTGAGCCTTCTGAGCTAAGTGGGGACATTTCCGGCCTTAGTGCATCCGAGCTTGAAGTCCTGGAAGACTGGGAGGCTAAGTTTGAGGAAAAGTATGTGAAGGTTGGACAGTTAGTCTCAGAAAGAACATCAACGGTCGAGGATGAGACCAAAGAGGATTAAAATCCATTGATGATGATTACATTACAGTTACTGATGCTTAAACTTGTAAGAATATATTGTTATGTGTAAATTTAGAGATTCATGGCCCTTCAAAACACATACTTAGTGACAAGTTTTGTATGGATATGTTAATGACAACTTTAAAAGTTTTTGGTTAAACTTGATTCCTTTGATATTTACATTGTACATTTGTGTTCTTCTTTCAAACCTAAAAGGTGAAGATTTTTTTTACTTTCTTTTGTAGGCAAACTTAGTAATTAGAAAACTAAGTTACAGTACTAAAAATGTGCTAATACTTCAAAGCATTCCATGTATTTTGCTTGGTATTTTTTAGGAGTCAACTTATGAGGTGTTTACTTGGACTCTATTGTACTCCTTACAAGCGATTGACGCCATGGTGGATTCATTTTAATTTCTGCTCTCATCGTCTACCAAACATGTTATCTCCAGAATTCATATTTCATTTACAATGGATTTTGCATTTATTAAAGCAGTCAAGTAGAGTCCTAAAAATTGTTTAGCCACATCTTTAACCCCTGTTCATAGGGCTGTAAACGAGCTGAGCTGGCTCGAAAATTTTAACAAACTCAAAACACCAGCTCGAGTTTGGCCCGTGAAAAGCTCGAGCCAGCTCGTGGCTCATTCGAGCCGGCTTGATTTAATTTTTTTTTTATTTTTCATATTAATTTATATGAAAACACAATAAATATATATTAGGGTTTTATATTTTGTTAGGTACTTCATACTTATAAGAACAAACTCACAAAGATCATTGTTTTGAATATAAATAATTTACTATCAAACTATATATTTTTTAAACAAAATACTTAATGTTTCTAAAAAAATCCATTTTTATTTTTAAGAAAACATTTTTAAAAT
Organism: Flaveria trinervia; assembly: GCA_025506515.1. Lineage (NCBI taxonomy): Eukaryota > Viridiplantae > Streptophyta > Magnoliopsida > Asterales > Asteraceae > Flaveria > Flaveria trinervia. Next base: position 87,530,508 of record CM046445.1, on the reverse strand, counting down.
CCTACTATAAAATAATAATCATAATAATAGTAGTAGTAGTAGTAATAATAATAATTATTATTATTATATTATATATATATACACACACATACACACACACATATTATATGCACCGAGTCACTAGCCGAGCCAACAAACCGAGCCACGAACCGAGCTCGAACCGAGCTAACCCTGGCTCGAATTCGGCTCGTTTAGAATTCGAGCCGAGCCGAGCTGGCTCGTTTAGATTCGAACTTTTTTCGAGTTTTTTTCGATCGAGATTCGAACCACGAAGTTTTTATACAACCCTATCCATTCGAGCTATTTTAGTCGCATCATCTTCCCTTATAACTTCTTCATCTTCCATCTGTTTTACTTGCAGATAATATAATTGTTTTTTACCTAATTTATGTGCAAGTTTATTCCTTGTTCTTACGTAACATTATAGTGCCATTTCAAGGATTTGCATTCCACAAGGATTAAAACTAAGGAAACTTTGCTTGTCCATTTGTTAATTGTGTTGACAGTATTGATCAGCTTGGCACAATCATCATGCTTTATTGTCTTTCACCAAAAAGTATCTTAACATGATTTTAACATATTAAATTCCTTAAACATGTTAAAAAGACATGAAATGGTCCCTTAACCTAAGTTGGTTATATTAAAGTCCATAAAATTGTCTAGAATACGTGTTTGTGAAACAAATATTTTAAAAGATAATTCATTACCTCATTAATTTATCAAAACAAATGTATATTTTTTTTATTTTTGTAGAAAAGTCAAATGTTACTTTATCATATTCTGATTGAATTGAGATGTAACAAGTTATTTAAATATTACTAATTATTAACTTAAAGATGCATCAATGATTATATAAAGAGCATTAAAGGTTGTACATCTTTTTTGGCTTTTTTCCTTTCTTTGAAAATTTTATTTTAAACTCAATATTTTTATAAACTTTAGTCCTCTACACTTTTCATCTAATTTTTCGATTTACATTTCGGTCTAAATTTTAAAAGTTAACAAATAGTACCATGCGTTACGCGCGTTAACCAGTGAATCGGGAGGATTTCTATCAACCTCATCCCCAGGTGAACGCGCATTAACCAGTGAATCAGGAGGATTTCTATGTTCTAATTTAAAACTAAAAATACTAATGAGTTTACCTCCTAAAAAACTATGTGCAGGATCGGTGAAGGGGATTCACTTATAACACAACAACACAAAGAGGAGATTAACTAAACTTAAACAAACAGTGAACTGGATTAACCACAATAAGACACTAAGAACACAAGTAATGTAAGAGACAGAACACAAGTATATGGTTTTCAAGAATACAGTATATTGCTTTCTCTATGTTCTATTACAAGTGTTACAAAGCATATCCATAAAGCTACAAGAACATGAGATACTTATACTACATCCTACAGCCGGTCATACTATGAAAGCCAGCTGGATACAATTGACTAGACTCAAAACAAAATCAATTGTAGAGTCAGAAAGACAGATTGCCTTTTTGACTTTGTGACTATGACATGCCATAGCTCACATTCTTATCTATTACAAAAAGAATAAAGTACATTAAGTAGAAAGTTTACAGACTCAAGACCTCAATATACAGTTACCAAAAGCATGGACCTTTTCACCAACTCATGCAAGTTGGTAACTTTACAGAGATGCAGCGGAAAGGTGTCCAACTTTATGGAATAGTACATCAGATAAAGCATGTTACTAAAATTCTTCGGAAGAAATCTGTCTTCAAGAGTTAAGGCTTCGGAAGACTTTGTCTCTGAAGCTTCGAAAGACTTCATCTTTGGCTTAGGAAGATATTGGTCTTGGCTTCGGAAGATTTCACACTTAAAATATTTCTGTTGCATGTGTGAAACTTCCGAAGCATTCTTCTTCAGTACTTGTGCAGCATGCATGCAGAAAGTATTTGGTTGCTTCAGCCTTATGCATATTCTCTACAAACTCCCCCTAGGCTGATGCTACCAAAACTTTTGAAGACTTCAGATGTCAACGGTCCTCATCAGGATGATAACCAACCCTTTCTTCATGAGATGATCAGGATCCTTCAAACTGTCAAAATGTCTTCTCATGTCAAAGAGATCATGTAGAGGCAACTGAAACATGTCTTGCCAAGTGTAGACATTCTCAATACCATGATCTCTAATGACATATCACCTTTCTGGATTTGTAGTGTATGTCACAGGATGGGTCTTTCTGATGCAAGAGGAGCTATTTGAATGGGAGATGATGGAGCATCCTCTGGCTGCACATCCTCAGGATGTTCTGACTCATCCTGAGGTTTAGAAAAGGATGCAGTCTTCTTCTTCTTTGGCTTTGGTTTAAAATCCATCCTTTTCTTTCTCTTTACAACTTTTAACTGAGAAGATTGGCCTGCGGTACCTAATTGATCTTCATTGTCTTTCTCAATTGGGTCTTCAACTCTCACAGGTTCAGATTGAGGGTGGAGATGAAGCTTGCTGAGATTCAGTAGGATGTCCAGGTTGTGATGTCTCTGGTTGTTCAACCTTAACCTCCACTTCAGGTGGGGCTTGACTTGGAAGGGAATGTAAGTCAACCAGCTCTCCACTCTTGATCTTCTGCTTGATCACCCTGATATGCTCATCCATAGTGGATAGAGACATGGGGCCAAGTCTCCTTCTGGAGAATCCATACAGCTTCAAGAAGCTTATCATCATCTGCCTGTTAGCAGATTTCTTTATGTTTTTGTGGATGATGGCTCTTGACTTAGCAGCTTCTTCCCTCAACTTTCTTTTGGTTGTCTTTCTTTCTTTGACTATCTCAAGTTCAAGTTGTTTGAGATACTCAAACTCAACATAGTCATAAGATAGGGGAAGAAGTGCTTCTGCCTGGTAGAGGCCTGTGGCACTCAGGTAGTTGATCATCTTGATCCTTTCTTCTTCTTTATCTACCTGAGGTTCTTGTTGAACCACATCCTCTTGTACAGGACTTTCTTGAACTGGGAAGAGGGTAGGCACATGCTTGTACAATCTTTTCTTTCTTCTCTCTTCTTTGATTTGTACTAACAGCTCTGCATCTTCAGCCTCCTTCTTCTCCTTTGACCTTTCCAGGTCAACCAGTTCATTTAACTCTTCTAAGGGGAGAGAGATGACATTGTCTATGTCATAGTTCCTTGTCTGCAGATAGTTTATCCTGACTGCCCTTAACTCATCATTCTGAGTATCTGGTTTGCGAGCAGTCTTGATAGCAGACTCCATGAGTCTTGCAGACTCAGAAAAGGAACTTTCTCTCCTCAGCTTCCTTTTCCTCTCTCTCCTCCTCCTCAATCTCCTCAGATGTCATCTTTCTTTTCCCTTTGTCACTCACAGACCTTTATGACTCAGGGTGGAGAGAGCTTTAGCCTTCATTTCTTGATGTAGCTTCTGAGCTCTGGCCAGAGAGAGGTTGAGAAGCACCTTCACTAGCAGGTGTCTCAAAAAAGGCATTGATCTCTACAGCAGTTGTTGGTGATAAGTCTGGGCTCTCAGGTTCTGTCACTAGGCCTTTAGTCAAGGTTTCCCCTATGAAGCTAATCTTAGGATCTGCCTCAACATCTAGTTGACCGATGACATTGTCTGATTCCCACAGTCTTCTTCTTAGGCTGAACTCTGTAGTGATCCTGTCTTGGATTCTTTGTGCCTACTTGTCAGCTTTTCTTGATTGGCTTGGATTGACAAGTGGCATGTTGACTAAATCTAGACTGTCATAATAGTTCAGGTTCTGAAAATTGAAGATCTCTTGTTGTCCCTGAACTTTTATGATGATTAGGGCTCTCCTGTTGCTGTCATACCTCCACCCAATGATATGAATGGAAGATGGTGGAGATGACATAGCCCTTGGTATCCTATCCTTAAACAGGATTTGTATGAAAGAGTATGTGTAATCCACATCAATGTGGACTTAAGGAGGTTGCTAAGAATGCACAATTGCAAGTGAAGATGGTGAGTCCTCAGTGTCCATTCTCTCTAAAGAACTCCCAGGTTCTATAGTTGTAATGACTCTCCCTCTTTTTGGTAGCATCACCCACTTGCATAGGTGAGCCAGGAGTTAGGTCAATCACATCCACAGGTTCTTATGTTCCTAGTTGAGCTTTTCTTAAAGGTCTCCCAACTAGTATTTCCTTAAGATATGAAATCTGAAGTTGCTGATCATTGACCCTGTTGTGCAAGGTAGTCACTTGAGATTCAAGGTGACTAACCTTGGAGACTAAATAGGTGCATGTTTTGGACAATTTGTGCACCTTTAGTCTTAAATTCCCCTCATCTTCATCAGAAGAATCATTGGGGGATGAGATGATTGGACCAAAGTCCTCTCTCTCACCACCAGCTTCAGGTTCTTGGCTGTTGGATTTCCTCTGCTCATTGGCAGTCTCAGTTGAGATGACAATGGGCTGAGTTGCCATGGTTGAGGTCTTAATGATGTAATCACTTTCAAAAGTGAGAGCCTCTTCCATATGGACATCCTGAACAGGTTCAGAAGTGTCCACCTCAGTAATAGGTGACTGATGGGGGCTAGAAGTAGGAGCCTCATAAGCACTTATCTCTCTTTGAGTAGGGAAAAAAAGAGAATCATGGTATTCACTGAAACCTATATCTTTATCAGTGTAGAAATCAAGGTTGGGGATTGGTTGGTTGAGATCTAAAGGCTGGGGATGGTAACTGTCCCCTAAAGGTTGATCACGTGAGTTTTGAGACTCAGAGTGATGGATTAAGGCAGTTTAGGTTATGAGCTCATCAGGCTGAGCATGAGGAACCTCAGCACTGATCCTTGAAGAGATGGGAGTGGTCTGCTCCTCAGGAGAAGTAGGAGCTCTAGTTTCCACTTCCTCCTGTATGGGTGAGTGTATGGGGGCCTCCACAGACTGAATAGTCTGAGCAGGGGTTCGTTTGGATTTTCTTTGGTAGGTGATGGTGATTTATGGCTGTGTAGGTGGTTGGGAAGTAGTAGGTGTGGGTTCAACACTAGCTGGTGCTGCTAGGTTGTCACATTGAGCAATGAGCTCTAACATTTTTGGGACCAGGGATGTTTCTACCCCTGAGAAGCCAACAATGGGCTTTCTCAATATTTTAAAGATGTCAGGCTTCATTTATCCCAGTTTAAGAATGTTACATGTTCCCCTTAACTGTGAGCCCAGTTCACAGTTAAGAATGTATTAAACATATCTAGGAAACATGTAATATTCTAAGGAATCTAAGTTTGCAAGTAAATTAGTATAAACAAATTAAGAACATCTAAACTTGATCCCCTAAACCATTCCATGGATAATGAAGGAGAGATCCTCAGGAATCTGGTCCCATCCACCATGCTTGTTTGATAAGTTGTGGATGACCAGGGGAGCAAGATTCTTCACTGGGATAAGACCTTCCCTTTCCTAAAGGTCTTTACAGAGAAATCTCCCTCATACCCCATCTGCTCAAAAGAATAATTGACAGCTTATTTGGGAAAGAACACCTCACCTTCTTCATCATCCAGCTGAAGATACATGTTGATGATCGCCAGAGTGATGAAGACTGTTCTCCCCTGCACTGTGGCAGACAGTGCCTTCTCCCCATCCATTACGACCTCTTGGCAGGTTTTCCAAAATTCAAGCAGATGATCCTCATAAAGTGGAAGATCAATGGTTAGGGAGGTGAAATAGTTTGACAAAGCTAAGAAACGAAAAACCTCTGAGAAATGAGGATCTTTCTCAGAGCTTAACAGAGCAACCTGGTTGTGTTGCCTATGGAGCTGCATGGTAAAGTTCGGGTCATTTCTATGAGTGGGGTTGGCCATTGTGAGGTAGCTTAAGGATGAAAAAAGAAATTTCAAAGAGAAATTTGGGGTTTTAGGTTTGGAGGAAAAAGCAGATGATAGAAAGAGGGGGAAACCATTGGGTTTATATGTGAAAAAGGATTTCAGATAAAGTTTAATGAAAGAGGATAAACTTTGAAATCCGGATGTCGGTCCCACCTCTAAAAAAGTAGTTTACTTTTGCTCAAAAAGTAGTTTTCTTAGAAGTCTAAAAGCTTCCGAAGGTAAATTATATTCGGAAGTTTTAATGAAAAAGCTTCTGAAGGTAAAATGACTTCGGAAGAATTTCCTGAGAGTTTTGAAAATTTGGCTTCGGAAGAGAAATTAAGCCTTGAATGCTCTGTGCACAAAAGAACAAAGCTTCCGAGAGTTAATTTTGCTTCGGAGGAAGAAGGACCTTGAAAACATATAAGTGTCTTAGACATCCATTTAAGCTTCGGAAGAAGCATCAGAAATCTATTCCGAAGGTAAAATTTCTTAGACAGTTATTTGTTTCGAAGGCATGATTTTCTTCCGAAGTTAAAAGTAGAACTTCTGAAGGATCAAAATTTCATAAATCTAAGGAAAGTCTTCAAAAAGATTTTCATCCAAAGAAAACAAGAGCTTATGAAAGTGATGAACTAGACAACTTAGGACACACATGTTTTAAGAAATAATAAGAATTAGTTTTAAGAAAAACCCACTCAAAGTTAATCTTCCCAATAGCTGATACAAGATATTTAAATCTCTGTTCATCAAAGGCCTTTGTGAACAGATCAACATATTGTTCATCTGTGTGAACTTTGACTAGTTTAATTAATCCCTTTTCATAATTATCTCTTATTAGATGATACCTGATATTGATGTGTTTGGTCCTTGAGTGCTGCACAGGATTCTCTGTGATTGAGATAGCACTATTGTTGTCTATGTGAATGGGAGTTTCCTTGAAGTTGAATCCGTAGTCCAGCATCTGATTCTAAATCCAAAGCACTTGAGCACAGCAGCTTGCACAACAATGTATTCAGCTTCAGCAGTTGATGCAGAGACACAAGATTGTTTCTTGCGATGCCATGAGACAACCCTTCCACCAAGAAACTGGCATCCCCCAGATGTAGACTTTGCAGTCATGTTACAACCACCATAATCACTATCTGTATAAGCATACAACTTGAAGTCAGGATTTTTGGATACCACAGACCAAGTGTTGAAGCACCTTTAAGGTATCTTAGAATCCTTTTGACAGTGATAAGATGAGAAATATTAGGGTTGGCTTGATATCTTGCACAAATACAGGTGGCAAACATGATATCAAGCCTGCTAGCAGTAAGATACATAAGAGACCCAATCATAGCCCTGTATAAGTGCTCATCTACACACTCCCCCTTAAGATCAGGTCCAAGGGAGTGGTTTCTGGCTATGGGTGTCTTAGCAATCTTACAGTCAGTCATGTTGAACCTCTTGAGTATGTCTAGAACATACTTTGACTGACTAATGAAGATGCCATCTTCAAATTGCTTCACTTGAATTCCCAGAAAGAAATTGAGTTCCCCCATGGCACTCATTTCAAATATGTTTTTCATCAGCTTCTCAAAGTCTTTGCAGAGCTTTGGATTAGTTGAACCAAAGATGATGTCATCCATATATACTTGGACTAGCAATATGTCATTTCCATATCCTTTGATGAAGAAAGTTCCATCTATAGTACCTCTCCTGTATCCATGTTTGCAAAGATACTCAGATAGTGTCTCATACCACCTCCTGGGTGCGTGATGCAGTCCATAAAGAGCTTTGCCAAGCTTGCAGACATAATCAGGATGATCAAGATCTACAAAACTAGGTGGCTGTTTGACATACACCTCCTCATCAATCACTCCATAAAGAAAAGCACAATTCACATTAAGTTGAAAGACCTTGAAGTTCTTGGATGTAGCAAATGCTAGGAATATCCTAACAGCTTCTAGTCTTGCTACAGGAGCAAAGACATCAGTGTAGTCAATCCCTTCTTCTTGTGTGTACCCTTGAACAACTAGTCTAGCTTTATTCTTGATGATAATGCCTCTATCATCCTTCTTGTTCCTAAACACCCATTTGGTTCCAATGATAGTCTTCCCATAAGGAAGAGGACAAAGGTTCAAACTTTTTTCTTTTGAATTGAAGCAGCTCCTGTTGCATAGCTTCAACCCAACTACCATCCTTCAGAGCCTCATCAACTTTCTTTGGCTCTATCTGGGATAAGAAACAAGAGTGAAGACAAACATTTGCTTCATGGATTTGTCCTCTTGTTCTTACCCCTCTGACAATATCTCCAATGATGTTTATGGTGGCGTGGGACTTGTGGATCCTTAGCTGAGGGATCATAGCAAGTTGCTGAGAAAGATCTAAATTAGAAATATTTAGATCTGACATAGATGTTTCACCCACCATATCAGCATACTTATCAAGAGAGACTTGATCCAATGAGTGTGTGACATCATTGATGTTGTCATCTATGGAGTGGTTATCAGCATCAAGAAAGTCTTGATCACTGTCACCACTACTATCATTTTCTTCTGCAATTGAAGCATCTTTATCTGGTTGTGAAGCCTCTGAGCTGGAATTTGAAGGCATACCAGATGTATCAGCTGAGTTTGTCATTGTAGTGCTGATAGAAACCTCATTTGCAGAAGTAGTTCCAATTAGAGCTGAAGATGTGTTACTTGAAGGTCTTCTCAGCTCAAATCTTCGATCAGGATCACCTGTGTTTAGATTTTCTACAGATCCTGAAATAGTCTCACAAGATTTGTTAAAACAGCTGGTAACTAAAGCAAGATCAAAGAGCCAATCAGGATCAGAACCAGCCACACATGGTGTGTGTTCATTGAAAGTCACATTGGCTGACTCCTCAACAATTCTAGTTCTGAGATTGTATACTTTGTAAGCCTTAGCTTGGGAAGAGTATCCAATGAAGTGCCCATCATCTGATTTCTCAATAAATTTGGCAATTTGATCTTTGGTATCCAAGATGGTGTAAGGACAACCAAATGACATGAGAAAACCAATGAAAGGTTTCCTCTTGTGCCAAAGTTAATAAGGAGTCTTGCCATCAGTCTTAACTACTAAAACTATGTTCTGCACATAGCAGGCAGTGTTGACTGCCTCTGCCCAGAAGGTGATGGGCAGCTTAGAGTCAGACAACATGGTTCTTGCAGCTTCAATCAATGTCCTGTTTCTCCTCTCAACAACACCATTCTACTGAGGAGTCCTTGGAGCATTGTATTGTCTTGAAATACCCTTTTCATCACATAATGCATCAAGGATTTGGTTCTTGAATTTAGTTCCCTGATCACATCTTATGATTTTGACCTTGTGATCAGATTGATTCTCAATCTTCAAGATGAAACTTTTCAGAATCTTAGGAGTCTCATGCTTAGTTCTAAGGAAGAAGACCCAAGTGAATCTTGTAAAGTCATATGTGATCACTAAACAGTAAGAGATCCTTCCTAGACTCATTACACTGGTGGGGGCCAAAGAGATCCATATGTAACAAGTGTAGGGGTGTAATGATAGAGTTCCTTTCCTTAGGCTTGTGAGATACCTTATGTTGCTTCCCTTTCAGGCATGCAACACAATGGTCATCACTTGTAAACTCTTTCTTTAGCATTCCAGTTACCAAATCATTCTTAATCAGTTTATTCATGTTTTTAAAGTTTACATGGCATATTTTTTATGCCATAGGAAAGACTCATCACTATTGGCTTTAGACAGAAAGCATGAAACTTCTCTAGAGGGAGATGTTTCTTGCAAATCCATCTTGTACATGTTCCCTTTCCTGGGGGCTCTAAGCAGAATATGCTCATGAGGAATGACCACCCCGGGCTTGAGAACAATGCACTCATGCTTAGTAAAGAGCATGTTATGACTCTGATCACAAAATTGGGATACATTTAGAAGATTATACCCAAGCTCCTTGACAAAATTGGGATACCTTTTCAATGCTGAGCTTACCATTTGTGACCTTGCCCCTTCCTAAAATGTAACCACCTTCATCTCCTCCAAAGGTAACTGGCCCTCCATCAATCCTTTCAAAGTTCTGGAGTAGTGACCTATTGTCTGTCATGTGCCTGGAACAACCGCTATCAATGATCCGGATATTTTTGTTTGTCTTCAGTTGTCCCTGCACAAAGAAAACTATTAGTTACATTTGAAACCCAAGCCTTACTTGTCTTGGGCTCATTAAGAGAAACAGAAGGTAATGAAACAGTAATAGATCCTATGCTGTGCTAGGGGGATCTTGAGCTGTTGTTGATGGAGAATTCTCAGTCACTTGGTCTTTCTTAGAGTTCCACACCACCTTTGGAGTCTTGGACTTGACCTTCAATACTTTGGAAGCTTTTGATACTTCAGAAGTTTTGATGATTGAGCCTTCGGAAGAACCTGCAGACATTGCAACAAACTTTAATGCTTCAAAAGTATTCCTTCCTTCAGAGACCAACTATTCTTCCGAAGGCAATTTTCCACTTGCCTTCTTCTTAGATTTGGAGCTTTCAAAGGAAATAGATTTTCCTTCCGAAGCTTGAATCTTCTTGGAACTCTTGGAAGTCATTGTCTTGGTCATGTGAAGAGTACCTTTAGGATTGTATGGACAATCCTTAGCAAGATGAGCAGTACTTTCACACATGACACACTCAATTTTCTTCTTCCCAAGAGCTTTCTGCTGGGAACAAGACTGACTTTGGTCACATCCCCTCTCCACCTTCATCTTTGCAGATGCTGAGACAGTCCTTTTGGGCTGGGAACTGTTCTTGGAGTTTGATGGTCCAGGCTATGCAGCAGTGGTACACATAAGATCCGTCTTCTTCTTGGTACTGAGATGATTTGAACAAGAACTAGAACTCTTAGCAGAAGAATTTAGGTTGATGTCTTCAGTTTTTACTACTTCAAATCCTGCAGAGATAAACATTTATTTTTGCTTGGAATCAAAAGTAGCCTTGATCTCTTGAGCCTTCCTTGCTTTCCTCTTGCTCTTCCTGATCAAGTTCTTTCTCATTGACTTGGTCATCACAGTCTTCTTCTTCTCCTCAGAAGGATATTGGCCCTTCTTAGAATCCTTATCTTCACTCTTCTTAAAGGAATTCTTCACTATCACTTCTTCATCCTCTTCACTCAAAGGATCTATGAGAGGAAACTCATCTTCACAAGTTCCACACCTAGGTGATCTTACAGACAAGATTGTGTGTGGAGGAGCTATCTCATTTGATCCTAGTCCCGGCTTGTTCTGATAGCACACTTTGTTGTGCAGGGATGAGGATATCATGTTCTTGAAGGTCTCTTCTTCAAGAACACATTTGTCTGCCCTGGCTTTGCTGATCACAAGCTCAGCTTGACACTCAGTTAGCTTGGTTATGAGATCCTTGATCTGTGTCCTAAAATCTGTGTGCTCATGTTTTAGAATGAAATGGTTTTTTCTAAGTCCTCAATCTTTAGTTTATAATCATTTTCAGACTTTCTAAAATCAACTTTTAAAATTTAAGGACTCAAGATCAGATCTCATTTCCAAGTTATAGGACCTGTATCTATTAACTTTAGCAATGCATTAAGGGGTACAGAGATGTTCCAATACCTTGGCTTCATCATGATCTGCCATCAGTGCTTGGTTTGGAGAGGCATCTTCCACCTAAAAGCTCCAGTCAAAGCCTCCTTCTTCAACAGCAACAACAGCCTGCTGCTTTGGCTTCTCATTCTGGGGGGCTTTGTCAGTGTTGTGTTTGGCCATCATTTGTTCTAGGTGCCTTACACTCCCTGGCAAAGTGGCCCATCAAGTTACAGTTGTAACACTTGACTTTGCCTTTGTCCAGACCAAACTTTCCACTGGTTGCATTGCTTGGAAACTTCCTTCCAGTCTGCTTGTAGAACTTCTTGGCTCTGTGAGTGAGAAGAGCCATCTGCTGGACTATCTCCATGTACTCCAGATCATCTGGATGGATACAGTCTAGGTCTTCAAGGGTGAAAAAGAAGCTACCATAACTTTCATCAGAAGACACAAATGCTTGAGAAGAACTTGTTTCTTGGAATGGGCTTTCTTGGGTGTAGCTCTCTCTAGGTGTCTCTGGGAAGGTGATGAAAGGACCCTTAGGTGAGTTGTCAGGGTAGCATATGAGATGATGTTGAGGTTCTATGCTATCCCTTTCAACCAGATGCAGGGCTAAACCCATTTGATTGTTGGAGTTGCTAGATGAACCTTGCATGTTCATCTCCATCTAGTAGCCACTGAGAATCCCATATAACTCTGTCAGAGTAAGAGTTTTTAGATTCTCAGTCCTCTTGATCACCACACAGTAGTGTGTCCACTGCCTAGGAAGTGAGGACATGAACTTCCTTACAATGTCCCTATTCTCAAGAGGAACTCCTCCATCCACAAGGGTATCCACAATCTCAACATACCTGAAGTATTGCTGAGTCATGGTTTCACCTGTTTTAAAGGTGAAGTTTTCGAACTGCTGCTTTAGGAGATCTTTCTTGTTCTCCTTGGCTTCCGAAGATCCCTCAAACATCAGTTTCAGTGCATCCCACAACTGCTTAGCTGTTTTGCACTTCTTGAAACCTCTGTATACAGAGTTTGGAAGGGCAGTTTGAAGGGCAAACATGGCTTTTCTATCAATCTCTACTCTCTTCCTATCTTCATCAGAGTAGTTTGCCACATCCTTGGGGATCATACCAACACCAGTAGCAGAAAGAGTGCTAGGTATGAAAGGTCCATTTTCAACAGACTCCCACATTCTTGAGTCTAGAGACCTGATAAAACCTTCCATTCTCAGACACCAGGTATCAAAGTCATCAAGAGTGATCAGTGGGGACTTGTTCATGGTTCCAGTTTCCATATCAGTCTTGGAAATGGCTGCCATTTGAAAAGTTTAGTATTTGTGTGTGTGAGGGATGTTAAGATGGTGAGATCTTATATAAAGAGCCTGGAATGCTCTGATACCAAATGCAAGATCGATGAAGGGGATTCACTTACAACACAAGAACACAAAGAGGAGATTAACTAAACTTAAAGAAACAGTGAACTGGATTAACCACAATAAGACACTAAGAACACAAGTATATGGTTTTCAAGAATGCAGTATATTGTTTTCTCTATGTTCTATTACAAGTATTACAAAGCATATCCATAAAGTTACAAGAACATGAGGTACTTATACTACATCCTACAACCGGCCATACTATGAAAGCCAGCTGGATACAATTGACTAGACTCAAAACAAAATCAATTGTAGAGTCAAAAAGGCAAATTGCCTTTTTGACTTTGTGACTATGACATGCCATAGCTCACATTCTTATCTATTACAAAAAGGATAAAGTACATGAAGTAGAAAGTTTACAGACTCAAAACCTCAATGTATAGTTACCAAAAGCATGGACCTTTTCACCAACTCATGCAAGTTGGTGACTTTACAGAGACGCAGCGGAAAGGTGTCCAGCTTTATGGAATAGTACATCAGATAAGCATGTTACTAAAAGTCTTCGGAAGAAATCTGTCTTCAAGAGTTGAGGCTTCGGAAGACTTTGTCTCTGAAGCTTCGGAAGACTTCATCTTTGGCTTCAGAAGATATTGGTCTTGGCTTCGGAAGATATTGGTCTTGGCTTCGGAAGATATGGTCTTGGCTTAGGAAGATTTCACACTTACAATATTTTTGTTGCATGTGTGAAACTTCCGAAGCATTCTTCTTCAGTACTTGTGCAGCATGCATGCATAAAGTATTTGGTTGTTTCAGCCTCTATGCATATTCTCTACACTACGGGTTGAAAAAATGGGTATAATACGTTACACCATCGGCTAAAAAATCAATGGGGTCACTTGACCCCATTCCCTTGGGCATAGTTCCGCCCCTGCATGTGTGTGTGGTTCAACGTTATGCATATTATTTCTTGTTTAACAACCATGTCACAATATGTGAGTCCTAGATCGACTTTGGTATTGTTTTTTAATGTTTTGCGTGCGTGATTCAATGTTTTAACGTCTACTTTCGTTTCAGTTTCATTTTTTCGTTTATGTTGTCTTTTTAATATGAGTTTTTTTCGGTATTGATGGTAGCTGACGATGATGTGACATTGGTACTACTTGGTACGGTTTTATGCTCCCGCCGCAATGCAAAGGAGTTAATACTAGTTATTTCAAATATTTTTCCACAAGTACCTTATTCTAGACAAATTGTGGAGTTCAACATATCAAAATTGAGTTGAAGGACTTTCTCATGCTTTTTTGACATGTTCCGGTAATATGTTAAAATAATGTTAAAAGACTTTCTCGTGAAAAGTTATAAAATACGTCGGTTTTATTTTTTTTAAACAATTCTTCTTACCAAAATATTTTTATCAAACCTGTACACCGCATGATTTGAAGACACGCCCATTTGGTTGGAGAATACATATATTATCACAAATTTATCCCCTTGAGGACAATACGTTAGTTTTATGACATCAACCCTTCAATTAAAGAATATTTAATAAAACAAAAGAATATTAAAGATGATATTATTTTTAAGAGAATATTTCATAAAATAAAACCGAGTATTGTTAGTGATACAACAAACTAACTGACACTTCTTTTCTAACGACAAAAACCACTGGTTATTAATATCGTTTCATTGCTGTGGAACTTTTTATAAATGTTAAAATTTTATTAAAAGTAAGTGGCATAGATAAAATGATATAAAACTTACTTATTATTTAGTGATTATCTTTTTTAAGTTTAAGTTGATGTTGGGTAGTTGTGAAGAAAAAGATTACTAAATAATAACAAAGTTTTATGTTATTTCATTGAAGTGAATTTAAAAGACAATCATTAAACAGTAGTCAAGTTCATATATATATATGTGTGTGTGTGTGTGTGGGAGTGATCCCTTGAAAACCATGAAAACCAAAGGTTACACATATGTAAGTACATGTTACTAAGTATACAACTAAGATTTACATATATGTATGGGTTATGTATATGTCAATACGTGTTACCAAGTGTATGACTACGAGTTATGTACATGTAGCTCCACAAGTTACGTATACGTAAGTCGTTTCGTTATTATTGATGTTTCTTGGAGTTTATATGAAAAAATATATAGAACCTTAACAAATAAGGTTGAAGTTTACTTAAATATACTTTAAACAATTAGTAAGCTAAATCAATTATAAATTATGTGATTGGGTAATGGTGGTTTTCATATTTTTTAATTCTAAACATGATTTTCATTTGATTCATCCCATATATATATATATACACACCACACATATTTAATTCACAACGATTGAACAATAAATGAAAGTTGAGTTGTTTTATGGTTGAAATAGTAAATAACACATGGTTTTTATGGTTTAATCAAAATTATGAATTTGTTTCGTATGTTTAATAATTGTAGATATGATACCTATGGTTTACGACTTATCATTTACCAAGCTTGGGCCGTGAACTATGCACATGGGTTGCACAAGCATGAGTGTTTAGGTTATTTATTTAGAGTTAAAATCACATGGTCAAATCTAACCCTATAAGTTTTTTCTGTAATGTAAGTTTATTCTTAATAAGAATTTTTGATGAGTCAAGCCTCCGATATCTAAAACATTATGTTTAGTTTAGTTGACATTCCGTTTCAAAAAAACTTTTAAATGTAAATTAAAACGTTGTTAAAAAACCAAACACAACGAAAAATGTAATTTACTCTTAACAATATTTTATTGTATGTTGTAATCATTGGTTAATTCTAGTGCCTAACTTTTAACCCTCTCCTGTGACATTATTCCTGGATGAAACAAAGTTTATTATTCATTCGTACATCAAAACTCCATCACTTTATCCAACCTCCATACTCCATCAATGAACATGTTCTAATTTTTGATAATCGACTTAAACATCTGAAACAACAATAATACAGAATTTGCAGATGCTTCTTCTTCAATGTTGAATCAACCAAATTCAACATCTTTCTGATGTTACAGATGCTTACATTCACTTGCTATAACTAATCTCTTTCATTGTTCTTGCACATTTGCTCTAGCTGCATGGAGGAAAAAGACCCTAAATCTGACCTTAGAGCTCTGATTCTTCACTCTATGGGCTTTGATTTCAAGTGAGTTCTTCATATCTCATCGATCACATGGGTTTCTCGTGATTAAACGCCGCTTCGCATGTTCGTGTGTTTCTTTTACTCCAGATGATTGAAATCAGCCTCATGCAGCTTTGATTGTAGCAATTTGGTTTCGATTCACATAAATTGAATGTTTTTCTGTTTAAATTTACCTTTTGGGGTCGATTGACAAAAGGGATTTCGATAGTTTAATCATTTTGTTTTTTGATTGTTAGTGTTTGTGAGGTTTGTTGATAATTAGGTTTGTGTATGGGGACTCAAACGATGGGATCGAATGGTGGAGCACAGAAATCTATGTTGGATGCATTGTCAAGGCAGGGGTCTTTGTATAACCTAACATTGGATGAAGTTCAACAGCAATTGGGGGATTTAGGGAAGCCTTTTAGTAGTATGAATCTTGATGAGCTTCTGAAGAGTGTTTATACTGCTGAAGCTAATCAAGGGATGAGTGGTAACACGCCTAATTATACCGAACTCACACAGCTTGGTTCAGGTGTGACGAAGAGGACAGTTGATGAAGTGTGGCAAGATATCCAACAGGGTCAAAAGAAGAAAAACAAGAATGTTGGTGATGATGATGATGATGATGATGGTGGTATTAGTAAGGGTGGTAGTTTTAAGAATGGTGATGGGAAGAGACAACCGACTCTTGGTGAGATGACGTTGGAAGATTTCTTGGTGAAAGCTGGGATCGTTGCGGAATCTTCTCTTGGGAAGAAAAACCAAGAAGGGAATCTTGAACAACGAGAAACGCAGTGGATGAACTATCAAAGCCCTTGTGTTCAGCAGCAAAATGTGATTATGGCGGGTCATTATCAAGTTCAACAACCGCTTACGGTCACTGGTGGCTCTTTAATGGATGTGGGATATGCGTCTCCTACCCCTTTAATGGGTAGTTTGTCAGACAGACATATGTCTGGAAGGAAAAGATTTGCTTCTGGAGATGTGATGGAGAAGAGTGTTGAAAGAAGGCAAAAGAGAATGATAAAGAATAGGGAGTCTGCGGCACGTTCACGAGCAAGAAAACAGGTATGATTCTTCAATGCGGTTAGTAATTTGAGTTGGATAATGTTTTATTTTTGTTTTAGGTATTGTAAGTATGTGATGAGAAAGTGGTGTATGGTTGAACAGGCTTATACCCATGAGCTAGAGAACAAAGTTTCACGTTTGGAAGAGGAAAATGAAAGACTTAGGAGGGAGAAGGTAATTATGTTTCTTGAAATTCTTTATCTGTATTGCATGTTACTCAAGTGTCCTTTTATGGTGTTACTGATGTTGGAATACAAATTCAAGTAGATAGTCATGACAAACTTAGAGAATTTTGAAAATACAAAGTTTTTTTGGCCCGTCACATGTATGAAATATTCAATTACTGTATATTGAAGGATTTACATGTACTCTAGTTCAAGTATGGAAATAGAATAGAAAGGACATTCTCTCCAAGTCTCCATTGTTTCCTTGATCTTCTAACACATGAAAGATTTAAAACTCAAAATTAATGCTAAGATGAAAATCAGCATAGAGATAGATGAACGCAGCATATGTATGAACTGACCAACACATTCTTTCTCATTGGTATGTTAGTAAATTGCTTACACTTCAAGTTAGTATCTTTCACAAGCTATGTTATTCTTCCAACATGGTGTCTTTCTCTTGTTAGTCAACAAAGTCAAATGTCCAACCTTATACAAATATAGGTGCTTCCTGTGTATAACAGTGTGGGTATCAAGTGGGTTAGAAGAAACATTGTACATGTATAGCATAACCTCAGGACACTCAAGTACATATATGTTAGAATAAAAAGACACTGTGGGACTGTTTGAGCAAGGATGGTTAAAACCAGACTCTAAGAAGGTGAGTTAAGTCGGTGATAATATTCTTAAAACAATTGTAAACATCTCTTTTTGAGTGGTGGTACAACTAGCAAAGATATTAAAATTGTCTTATAATGCAAAGTTACTAACAGAATGTAAAGCATTAAGACTAGGTATTTGCGAATTACCATGGATGAGGAACCTAATGTGAGACAACTTTTGTTTGTGGAAACACATGTTGGTCTCACACAAAGTATATGTTCTATTGCCGATGCTCATGATATAATTTGTATTTAGAGGTGGCAATTTCATCTTGTTTACAAGAAACAGGTCAATTAAGGCTGTATAATATTGATAACAGGTCAAACATGTAACATAGTTAAAATTGAGCTATAAAGTAAATGGGTGAATTTCACTTTAACTTTTTTACTGCCTACGTATTTAAATAGGTGAAATTATGATTTAACAATACTTCAATCATATTAATGCGTCAAGTATTTATACAATTTAAAGACAGGACAACAAGTCAAATAAAGTTTACAGGACAACTTGCTAATGGTCTTTACTAAAGCTCTCTTGAGAACATCATTTACGTATTGTTCCTCAAAGTTGCGTGCATGACATCTATGGATCAACTCAGTGGATAATATTATAACCAAGACGGTATCCCATTTAACATAATTCTACCATATTTCCTTAAATAATTTTTATCATATCTTCCTTAGTTACTAGTAATCTGTGTCTGGTTTAGAATATTTTTTCATCTCTTTCTATTCATACTAGTGAAAGTTCTTGTTTAGTAAGCGCTAGCTGTCATCAAAAAGTAAGTGGTGGGTACTGAAAACATTTATATCCTTTTACACATTTCAAGCAACATCTTTTATTGTATGTAACCTTTATTTTTGTTATAGCATTTTGTGATGGATCTCCTTATGTATTTGATGTCTTTTATTTATTGAAAGCTTTTTAAAGGTGGTATATTCAATATGTCAATGAGAATTTGTATTTCATTATCTTTGAATTTTAATATTCCTTTCATAGTTCGCTGTAATCATCAAATTTCACTAGCTGCAAGTTGGATTTGGAGTCAATATGTAAATGAGAATTTGTCTTACATTACGTTTGAATTTAAATACTCCATACATAGTTCAATGTGATTATCAAATTTCACTTGCTGCAAGTTGTACGGAGTCATATGTAAATGAGAAAATGTCTTGCATTACGTTTGAATTTTAATACTCCTTACATAGTTAAATGTGATCATCAAATTTTGCTAGCTGCAAGTTAAATATGTAATTCATTTTATCAGAAGTCAAATATTAACACTTTTGCTCAATGTTCATGCTGGTACTAAATGTCCAATCCTATTAACTGAAATCTCTATCTGGATAGACTGTAGTATTTCTCACCTTTTCTATTCTTGGTGCTTGTATAAGCCTTGTTATGTCATTAAATCCTCTGCACACGTCAACAATTTTTGCCAGAGGTGGCAAATTCAACCCTTATACTTATGTATTGGTTGCTTTGGGTAGTTTTAATCCCTTAACACATAAAATAAGATAAAAATAGCTTAAAAAATAAGCAGGTATACAGTATACACAGGTCAAAAGTTGACAATATGCAGTTTTGACGCCTCAAACCTCAAAATTGTATTTGTTTAAAAAAGTAGACTAGTGTAATGACATGATGTTTATAATTATATTTGAGAAACTTATTCTTATCAAAAGAATTGCTTTTGGACAAACTGTTTTGTGTCAACCCACCGTCCCACCCGACCAAAGTCAGCCATTTTGTTTAAAACCTGTTACGCAACCCCCTTGAGCATCCATCTTTTCACCTTTGCTTTTTAGGTGCAACACTGGTAAATCTTTGCTGCATTGTGACCAAGATAGTTTGTATTTGCAGGAGGTGGAGAAGATAATACCATGGGTCCCACCCCCCAAACCAAAGTATCAGCTCCGAAGAACAACCTCAGCTCCTTTCTGACAGCTAATTAATCTGGTCAATGGTAGCATCAGAACAACAGTTAAGGTTTTCTGCTTGTGATCTTGGTCATGGGCTCTGGGTCATGGAAATTGTTCTGCAGCAATGAAAGAGAGGCTTGTAGCTCATAAAAGAAAAAAGAAAAAAGAAAAAAAGCTTTCTAAAGCAGGGAAGCTTTGGTGTACTTTGGTTAACTCTTTTTCTTTTCCCTTTAAATTTTATCAGACGTTATGGATAAAGGACACGTTGTGTTTTTTTCTACTTTTTCAGTTTTAGATTGTTTTGTATCTAGGTAGTGGATGGATTTTTTTCAAGCAGTTTGTTGCTTAAAGCAGTCCAAGAATGATCTTATGTACATTTGATAGTGTTCTGATTAGTATACCGTAGGCTAGACTTAACTCAGATTTTCACTTTTAGACATGTTTTAAGATGTCTTAGACTCGTTTAGACCATTTTAAGCTGGTTACAGACCATCTTTAAATGTTTCAGGCCTGTTCAGATAGGCTTTTACAGAATTTAGCCGGAATTTGTGCCATTTGCCTTGATGGGCGCAGGCATTATGGGGGCATTACGGGCGTTGGGTTGTGCCTTGGCAGGCACCTTTGACTACATGGAAAATAATTTGAAGCAAGCACTGGTTCCAATAAAACACAATACACAAAATAATCACAGAAAATCCCATCTCCTACATATACCATGGTCCAATTCAAAATCATCAAACAGAACAACAAAAAATGAAACAAAAAGCCCAAAAATAATAAAGGCAGTGGCAAAGAAATAATCTGTACTAAATATGTTTGCTCACAGATGGTAATATTCTCTTAAACGTTCGGAAACAGAACAATGACAGGCCAAATTTACAACTGAATGGTATTTGATCTATAGAAGGTGTCTGCATTCGTCGTCCACGTTCAGAAGACACCCAAGAATGCCACTGCAAACACAAAAGATGCATTTGCATAATGTATGAAAATGGTATTAATTGTTGTAATACAAATTTAAAGTAGAAATTCAATAGTAATACCATAATATCCGACCATAAGTTGGGTTGCACATAGATGTAGCAAATCTGGTGTCTAATATGTGGTGGGCCTAAGTTGTCTTAGGCTGGGTTGACCGGCATACATTATTTTGTAACTTTTAAAATTTTGTTAATTATCGTTTATATGATAAATATCATTACATGAGCTAAGCTAGTACCATAAGATTACAAACATTTTAGTTAAAATAATTTGGGGGGGGGGGGTTGTAAGCATTAAAAAAATACATTTTGTGCACTTTCCAACCCATTCGACCCCTTTCCCTACATATAGTTTGTTTGATTTGACCCATTTGAGATAAAAGCAAGCCCAAATCGACCCGTTTGAGATAAAAGCAAATCCAAATCGACCCGTTCATATGTAAATGACTCAAACTGCCAATTGGAAGCCAAAAAAATAGTTAAAAAGTGAAAGCAATAATATTACCTCTATACTTGACGATTAGTTTCGGTTTCATGAGTGGTTATTTCTTCACCACACTTTTCAGGTTCAAAAACAAGGGAGACGGGTGAATATCGAAGTCTAGAATTCCCTCCTTTCCTTTTGAATTTCCCTCCAAATCATCGTAATGCAAGTTTTGTAAAATTTCAGGAAGAGAAATCCCATTTGAATCTGAAAGTTTGTTTCCCATTTCAATATCGATTTTTTCCTTCGAGGTACGTACATGATCTGTATCTGTTGCTTCAGTTATTATGTTTTCATCTTCACACACAAATGCCCGTAAATCATTCAGTGAAGGAGGGATTTTTGATAGAAAGACTTCTATAAGGTTCCTTCTTATTCCTTTGTGATATGGATTCTCCTTTTTATCGTATCGATATCGAAAGTTTTCATATGTTGTCTGCATTAAGAGCAAAGTTTTGCAAGTATGAAATAACGGACGCGTTCAATACAGAAACAAATGACTGCATCATAGTGGATATAATTATAGTGAATGTAATTTCCAATTATTATATCAAAACTCATATGTTAAGTGATGGCTTGTCATAAAGAAAAGGGCAACTATGCAGTGGTGGACTCGGATCAATAAGTTACAATCAGGTTCCTTGATAGCTATAGGTGGCAAAATGAATGGGTCAGGTCGGTAGTTATTTTTTCGTATGGGTTGAAACAATCATGTCAGGTTGGGTCGACTCAAAACACTGTCCAAAATTTCAAATATTTATAAAAATAATTAGTTTGTCAAATATGAGTATGAAATTATTTTATTTCAATAGTAATATATTCTTTTGAATAAAATGGTTTTAGAGGTTTTACATTGTAAAAATACACTTCAGGCGTTAGGACTTTTTCAACACATTTCAACTGTTTCCCTTTTAAGTTAAGTTTTCTATTTCATTTTACATGTTTGACCCTTCTGAAACCAAACATAACTTGTTCGATCTATTTCACATGTTCCTTTGTAAGAAACCTATTTATTTCACCCGTGAGATACAACATAATCAGAATCAACACATTCACAAGGAAATGTGATGAAATTCCCACCTTAACAGGTGACAAAGGAATTATTCTACCCATTGCTCTACGATGCACTCCTTCCCCCACATAAACTGGAGTAAAACTAAAATAAACAAGGTCTCGATACCAAATTTATAGTCGATAAAGAAATGATCACCTGGTTTGTGCAAATGAGATAAAAGTGGAAAACCGAAAGCCCACCCACAAACCAAACAGTTATGAAGCAGTATACAATGAGGATATCCGACAAGATGTCTTCTTGCATAGCCTTCAAAACGCCATCCTTGTTATGAGCAATGTGGACCCACGAAAAGCCAAACACATATAAGCACAAGATGGTTGATGTAGATATAAACAGGTAGAAGAACCGATAGTTACGCTGCAATAATAATATAAGATATGATTAGTAAGCCAGATATGATTTAAAGGTTATGTTAAATTTCACTAATGAAGTAACCTTTTGAATAAAATGACTTAAGCTGTTTACTGCATTAGTCATATCAAAATTCCCACCAATGTGGGTTGGGTTACCCCAAAACACTTTCTTGTCCATTTTCCCATAACTGTTTACAAATAATCAATGTGTTAAGCATGATTACAGAACTAAATTACTAGAATATCCATAAACCATAATCAAACTTCTTGAAACTTTTTTTATAAGGTTGTATAATCAAAATTCAAAAACATACTTTGAGCAACTTCAACCCGTTTGATTTTCATTTTATCTAAACTTTTTGGTGTTACCCATATGGCCTGTTAGAGATGAAACATAATCCAAATCTATATCATTGTTAGAAATCTATAAACTTACTAGTCCAATGCATTGACCAACCCATGGACAATGATGGTCAAACCTTTGAACACAGTTGTTGCAGATGGAGCAATGTGAAGCCCGAGGTGGACGATAAAGCATACATGTGTCACAATATTTGATGTTGACTGAATGACCATTCACTATCACTTCTTTAGTTTTTGGTAATCTCAAATGAGGAGTTCTGTCATTGATCCACTCCATTGAAGGTGTGTTCATATCAAATGCTTCCTCACATTCGGGTGGTTTTGTGTTTCGTGGGATTATTCCTGGATCTCTACTTGAGGTCATTAAAAGAAATAATATATCCTGCAGGCCAATTAAAAAATTAAATAGAATAAATAACTGGTCAGCTGATCAAGATGTTCGTGTTGCATCTGTTTAAAGCCCAGGGATGCCTTGCTCGACTTTGACTACATAGTACTAAATATAAAATTTGAAATATGTCCATTTGTTTCCTCAATTAATAGTCTTCTATATATTTGTTAACAACTTTATAAAGAATTTGTCTTCTAAAATTTTAATGCTGATCTTTTTCCATATTCAACAACAAGAAATGCAGATGAAAAGTATTTAACACAGGATAAAATGAGGGTTAGATGAGTATTTTAGCTTTCTAGTTAATGTTTAAACATATGTTTTCTTGCAACTAGTATGCAACTAACTACTTGCGATTACCAAAATCAGAGTTACTCTATCCAAAGTCCAAACACTAAAACCGCAGTCAAAGTAATCATATACACACCGCACATTTTGAGAAGTACGTTAAAACATAATCAAGATTTTGCTTACCAAACAAGTGAGAAGTGCTGCCACAAACAGCACAATGTACCAGTACTGGCTATCGATGCCATCTGTCTCATTCACATTAATGTTGTGATAAACTTTAATACAAAAGGACAAAGCAGGGCCTCCAATTAGGACTATTGTCAAAATTAAAGAAGAAGCATCAGGACCAAAGATCAATCGTCCCGCACAAAAGAATTTCTGAAATCATCAACAACAAGTAATGAATTAAGTTTAAAAACATAGATAACAGACACCATTGTTTCAAACTATCAATTACATGATCCATTATTGAAGTTTGAATCAAAGCAATTGACTTTCGATATAGTTTGTACAGAATAAGCACTGATACTAATCCACACAACAATTCTTGAAATCATACATGATATCATCAAATTATCTTGAAATGTAAGGGCTTAAAGCTGAATTTCTTTGAAAAACTTTCCTTGCACAGATTCTGAGAAAATTTCAGTTTAGGTGAACATGAATGTAGGAACACTTGTTCTATAGTCTATACAACATTTTCTTGAAATCATAACATGATATTATGAAATTATCTTGAAAAGTGAAGGTTTTGTATCAAAATTTGAATTTTTCTTTGAAAACACTTTCCTTGAGTTAAACTTGGTAATCAGTAATTGTATTTTGTAATTGTATTGTATTATTGAATTGATGATTATATGAGGTATTTATCCTATTCAAGTTTACACAATAATTCTTCCTAGTATCAATGTGGGATAGCCAACACTAATATAATTCTAGTCTAATACCCCTCCGCAAGCTAAGGCCGGGAAGCGACTCTTAGCTTGGACCGTAAAAGTAAGAATTTTGGAGAAGGCAAGGGTTTTGTAAAAACATCTGCAATCTGATCATCGGTGGTAATAAACTGAACCGATAGCTGTCCTTGAGCAACCTTTTCTCGAACAAAGTGATAATCCACTTCAACATGTTTTGTGCGGGCATGAAACACGGGGTTAGCCGACATGTATGTTGCACCCAGATTATCACCCATAAAGTAGGAGCAGACCGTATGGGAACATGTAACTCACGAAGGAGAGCTTGTAACCATGTCAGTTCGGCAACAGCATCTGCGAGGGCTTTGTATTCGGACTCTGTAGATGACCGAGAGACAGTCTTCTGTTTTCGTGCAGACCATGATACGAGATTCGAACCCAAATAAATAGCATACCCCCCCGTGGATCGACGGTCATCCGGACAACCTGCCCAGTCCGCATCCGAGAAAGCAGAGAGATTGTTGTGTGTGGAGTCTGCATAGGCATGAAGAACACAGTTTGAGTGCTGTTGAAGGAGAAGTCCATAAGAGAGAGTGCCTTTGAGATAGCGCAAGATGCGCTTAACAGTGGACCAGTGATTTTCAGTCGGTGAGTGCATATATTGGCATACTTTGTTAACCGCAAAAGCGATGTCGGGCCTGGACAACGTGGCATATTGGAGACCGCCGACGACTTGACGATATCGGACTGGGTTGTCGAAAAGTGGGCTGTCTCCCAAGGCTAAATTGGCTGTGGTAGTGATAGGAGACGAGACAGGTTTGGCATCGGATAGACCCGCTTTCTGTAGGAGCTCCAGGATGTATTTTTGTTGGGAGAGTACAATATCTGTGCCTTTGGGAACAACCTCAATGCCCAAGAAATATGATAAACGGCCCATGTCTTGAACAGGGAAAATGCGACCCAATTGTTGAATCACTGAGTCAATAGCACGTGGATCATTACCCGTCAAAATTATATCATCAACGTAGACAAGCATATAAAGTAATGTGCGGCCCGAGGAAAAAATAAACAAGGAAGGGTCGGTTTTAGAACCATGAAACCCAAGCTTGTGAAGTGTAGTAGATAACTGATGAAACCATGCTCGAGGGGCCTGTTTTAAACCATAAAGAGATTTATGCAGAAGGCAAACATGATTCGGTTTGGTTGGATCGACAAAACCGGTGGTTGTTGTAGATAAACGGTCTCCTGAAGATCCCCATGGAGAAAGGCATTTTCAATGTCAAGCTGTCGTAATGGCCACCGTTGTGTGACAGCTAAAGATAACACAAGGCGAATTGTAGTTGCCTTGACCACTGGACTGAAGGTATCATCATAATCAATACCGGACTGTTGTCTAAAACCTCGTGCACATAACCGTGCTTTGTACCGTTGTATTGCCCCTGCGGGATCGCGTTTGATTTTATAAACCCATTTGCAATCGACAACATTAGAACCAGGGACACGAGGAACCAGAGACCACGTCCCATTCCTTAATAGGGCTGAATATTCATTAGCCATGGCAGCCCGCCAGTGGGGAATATTGTTGGCAACAGTAAAGGAGGGTGGGACGGTATTTGGGTCATGTGTGTCGGTGTGGAATGAGGCTGGGATAATGGTTTGGCAGGTTTGGGATTGGGACGGAGGTTGGGAGGGCGTGGGCGAGGGGGCTGGTTGTGGTGGGTAGTGGCAGCGGGTGGTGGTGGGTCTATGTTTGATGATGGTGGGGTGGTGTTGGAGGATTTGGAGCGACGTTGATAAGTGTGGAGAAGAGGAGGTCTTGGTGGTGGAGGCGGGGTAGGGATGGATGGGGCAGGTGTATCAGCTGGTGAAATAGGGTTAGGTGTGTCGGAGTTTGTGGGAGGTTCGTCAGGGGTGTAAGGGTCCGGGTAGGTAGAGAGGTAGGGGTCGGTGGGTGGTGGTGCGGTTGAGGTTTGTTTTGGTTGGCCGAAAGGGAAGCACAGTTCGTTGAATCGAACATGGCGTGCAATATAGAGACGGCCAGCTTGAGGGTCGAAGCAACGATAACCGTGGTGGTCCGGGCTGTAGCCTAAAAAACACATGGTGTGGAACGGAACTCGATTTTGTGTTTGTTATAAGGACGGAGATGTGGGAAACACTGAGAGCCGAAAACTCGTAGGAATGAGTAATCGGGTGGACGATTAAAGAGGTGTTGAAACGGTGAGATTGAGGAGTTGTGACGAGAGGGCATGCGGTTGATGAGATAGACCGCAGTGTCAAAAGCATAGTTCCAAAAACGGTGTGGAACATGAGAATGGGCTAGTAGGGTGAGGCCGGTTTCCACGACATGGCGATGTCGCCGTTCCACAATGCCGTTTTGTTCACTCGTGTGTGGACACGAGAGACGGTGAACAACCCCGAGGGAGCGAAAAAAAGGAGATAGGTTTCGAAATTCACCACCCCAGTCGGTTTGGACTTGTTTAAGTTTTGTACCAAATTGACGTTCGGCCATGACGAAGAATTGTTTAAATAGTGAAAACACTTCGGATTTTAATTTGAAAGGGAAAAACCACATAAATTTAGAATAATGGTCAACACATAAAAGAAAATAATTGTGACCTTCAATAGATGTCACAGCAGATGGACCCCAAACATCACAAAACACAAGATCTAACACATGAGAACTTTTAAAAGGAGAATTCAATAAATGTTGTTTTGAAGATTTACCAATAGAACAAGATTCACAAAAAGAAGTAGAACAATTATTATTTAAAGGTAAATGATAAGAAGATAGCATTGACTTCAAGAGCTGTGGGTGAGGATGTCCTAATCTTTGATGCCAAATGTTGGAGGAGGTGCGAATTGTAGAGAAAACAACTTTAGGAACTCTTTGAAAACATGGGATGTTGAGGGAGTAAAGCCCGTCAATGCTGGGACCCGTGAGGAGGGTAGTGTGGGTAGCCTTGTCCTTCACACAAAAGAAAGAGGAATGAAATTCAAAGTAAACATGGTTGTCATGACAAAATTTTTGAACAGAAAGAAGATTTTGTTTAATTTGAGGAACATGAAGAATGTTACGAAGGTTAAAGGTGCGGTTTGGTGAGTGGAAGTGTTTGGCGCCAATGTGGAAAATAGGTAGACCCTTACCGTTACCAACATGAAGACTGTCACTGCCATGATATGCTTCAGAATTGTCAAACCCCGAGAGGTCCGGTGCAACATGGTGACTGGAACCTGTGTCTGGAAGCCAAGTTGATGATGTTTGTGACCTGTAATCAGCAAAGTTGGCCGAGGGTTGCTGTCTTGGCCGAGTGGTGGCTGGGTCACGGTTCGGGCACTGAGATGGGATATGTCCGATGCCGCACCTGTTACAAGATCCATACACAGTATTCTGGTTAGATGCCCAACTAAAATGATTTCGATTACCTCCATTATTGCGGTTGTTTTGTTGATTGAAGCCTCCGCGTCCTCGGTTGTTATTGGAGCGATTATTGCGGTTGTTTGATGACCGGTTGGTGTAGAAGGATTGGGGCTGCGAAGGGATCTGCAGTTGCAGCCCTAGTTGGGCCGCAAGCTGTTGGACAGCTTGAACAGCAGCATCGGATGGCTGTAGAACCTGTGAATTGGTGGCGGTAGATGGTGGTTTGAGTACTGTGTTGAAAGCTTGTGTAGGAGAGAGGGTACTTTTATCATTCTTTTGCAGCATGTAATCGTGGTCTGCAAAGACAGCATGAAGTTCATTCAATGCTAATTGTTTTGTTAGGGCTGCAGTCTTGAGTCCGTTATATTCAGGACGAAGACCGGAGATAACAAGCATTACTAAATCTTTTTCTTTTACCGGTTCTCCTATATTAGCAAGAGCATTAGCATACTCCTTAGCCCGTGTCAAGTAATCAAAGGAAGATTCATCAGGTTTCATCTCAATACGCAGCAGTTGAGTCTTCAACGTGTACTCACGGGAGGAAGTATGGGGAGAAAAGGCTCGTTCAAAAGAAATCCATAATTCTCTCGAGGTTGTAGTACCTTGAGCATGTTGAATGGTACTTTCAGAAACTGTGGATAGAATAATCATACGTACATGGGAGTCATTGGATACCCATGCAGAATATTCTGGATTGATTTTTGTTGTTTTTGCGCCCTCGGATGAAGATGGGGTCTGAATGGTAGCTGCCGGGCAAGGAATCGTACCATCTACGTAGCCGAAAAGTTTGTTTGTTACTAGAAACGGTTCCATCAGAAGTTTCCAGTGGCCATGGTTGTCAGGTTTTAGGGAAAAACTGAATTTGTGAGAGTTGTGGATGGCCTTTTCTTTGTGATCGAAGGCTGTGATGGTAGTCATTGTTGTTGTATTTGTTTGCGGCAGATTGTGGTTGTTCTTGGCCAATTTATGGTGATGCGACGGCTAGGGTTGATGGCAGGCTGCTAGGGTTGATGGCTGGCTGCTAGGGTTGATGGCTCTGATACCAAGTTAAACTTGGTAATCAGTAATTGTATTTTGTAATTGTATTGTATTATTGAATTGATGATTATATGAGGTATTTATCCTATTCAAGTTTACACAATAATTCTTCCTAGTACCAATGTGGGATAGCCAACACTAATATAATTCTAGTCTAATACCTTGTACAGATTCTGGAAAACCCGCAGTTTAGTTAAACAAACACTTGATCTATACAACATTTCTTGAAATGATACATGATATTATCAAATTATCTTGAAAAATTCAGGGCTTTATATCATATTCAAAGTTTGAAATTATCTTAGAAATGCACCCTTTTCTTGTACAGCTTCTGAGAAAACCTCAGTTTAGTTAACCATAATTTAGAAACACTTAATCTAACACAAGAAAACAAACAAAGGAAACAACTAATGTTAAAAACAAAGCAACACCCCTTCATTTTCTATCGGTTATCGCCTTTAGTCATTAAATCTGCAAGATATATTAGCCCAATTCATGGTAAAACTCATCAAAAATTATCAATGATTTCCATTTTTTACAACACAAGCTCAAATAAACAAAAAGATTTACCAACGACCCTTTTGCAATCACATCATTTTCATTCAATTGAAATCAAACTAACTAAAAGAAACAATCAAAATCTTTAAAAACAGATAAACAACAACTTACATTGCTTCCTCTCCAGACCTCATATCGTCTTTTCTGTTTTTCTTTCCCTTCTGCCATCAACGTTTCAGAACAGAAATTCAAGAACTTATGAACCCTTTACTTCCAGTTGCAATTAACTCAAAACCCATGTGGAAAACAGCAAACAATCCATTGTTTTTCTTGGCCCTTGATAGATGCAATTGACTACTACAATCATATGATTATATGAACATTGGATGATCGGAGAAACCCATAGATTGAATTAGCTGCTGTAGTGGTGATGATTATACAGCTGTAGCAACACCCTCATTATCTCTCTATTCTATTCTGGTGAACAAAAGCTGATTCGGCGGATGTTCCAACTTTGTAGCGACATTCTCGCGGTTGCCTTTCAGCCACTTTCTCTATCTTACTCATTTAGTCCAATCATTATAACTAAAGTGCACGTTTAGCACTTACACCTTCGGTAAAGGGCTTCGGGTATTTCGGTAAAACAGTCACCGATGGTTCGGGTAGGGGGTTTCGGGTGCTACTAGCCGAGGGAACTATGGATTTGAGTAATTTGGGTTGTGCTCTTGTCAATTTGGGTAATTTTATAGATTTAAGTAAAAATAAAGTGTCAGTCAATTATTGATTGATCTGGTTTAAATACTTAAGGTAATATGTCAAGTTTTCTATTACCCTGTCTTTTACGCATTTGGATAAGAATTAAAAGGGTAAAATGGTTAAAGTGGCAGTGTCACAATGAAGACATGATCATTGTCGTATTTTTGCGTGATATGTGTAAAGTATTTTAGTGTAATTTGATCCGGTTGTTGACCAATGTAATCGTAATATTCATCTAACATGTCAAGAGTTGTGTAGCCATGCTTGTTTGAATAATTGAATGTAGTATGATATTCGGTATTTGAACCTCATGGTGACATGGTATTTAGGGGTGAAGGCCTTGAATTATGAGAGCTTCAAGGGGTAACCTCAGGGGAGCGAGATTTAAGGGACACAATTTCTTACTTTACCCAGTTTAAAATCTTTTTGTTTTGATAAATAAATCTTCAATAAACATGCGGTAGAATTTTATTTTATTTTTTGGAAAATTTTGATCGGAAAATGACTCTAATTATATGCATTTTGAATTAAAGTTGATAACTACCCAAGACTGTTTCTAACCGTAATACACTAAATACGATTTCACATTTGGCCATCCTCTGGTTCACAAGATCACATAGATTTACATACTTGATTTATGAGATTGATTATAAGTTGTATCTGATTGATGAATTCGGATTGCAGCACCGAATTATTTCAATATAAAAGTGATCACATAACTATCAAAAACACTTTTAATTGATTAATGATTTCTACAATTTGTAATCATATGAGAAAATAAATTTTCTTGCAACTTGAACCGTCTTGTTTTGAGTCATGACGTGCTCATGTGACACATTAGACGGATCCCTTTAAACAATCATGACATATTTCAGAAAACTATAAGTCTATGTTTCATTTTGTGATAAAGCAAATAATATCACTACGTTTGGGTCAAGTTTAGCAGTTGCATATAAGGACCAAAATGACATAAAAAAGACTTTGGGAGGAAAAATGTAATTGAACTTTAGAATTAACAAAACCGACAAGTTTATAGAAAATACTCCAATAGTCTAAGGATCAAATTTGTTATCTATTCATTTGTTTGATTCTATTAAACTGTTTATCCGGTCTTTTTCTTTTCTAATTTTATAATAATATGAAAAAGAAGCATCCGATCGTGAGGGCACAAAGTGTCCCTACCGGTTTAATAAATTACTAAGTCACCATTCCCCTATGTTCCCAGACAATGAACATCTTTTTAAATTATAACTTTATATAAATATTGTGTTTTTTGTTTGAATAAAGTAGATAAATAAATTATATGTGAGCATGTGTTTCACTTTTTTCATATAATTTTATGATTTTCAGGTGTTAAATGAATTGAAGTTGGTCTTTTTCGTTTTAGGTGGGTTAGAAAAGAGAAAGTATATAATACTTAAAAGTATGTGTTATCTCATGCATTTATATATCATAGACTTAATTATGCGGATGGTCTCTTTGATTGGACCTGATATCACTTTTGGTCCTTAACTCTTAAAAATTACAAGGTTGGTTCAATAGTTGGCACAAACGTTACAAACTTGGTCCCTGAAGTGAATGTCCGTTAAGTTTGACCGTTAAATACATGTAAAATGACCCAATTACCCTTTAAAACTAAATCTAAAACACTAAAATAATATGTGAACCCATCTCTAGACTTCATATTCCCCTCCCCTTTTAGCTCCGATGACCACCACCACCACCTCGTCGAAAAACCGACCACCGGCACCACCTCGTCGGAAAACCAACCACCGTCACCACCTCGTTGGAAAACCGATCACCGCCACCACCTCGTTGGAAAACCGATCACCGCCACCACCTCATTGTAAAACCAACCACCAACACCACCATACCATGAAAACCAGTCAAATCCTCCCCTTCCTTCTTCCATTTGATGCCACACCACCACACCAAATCCTCTCCCTTCCTTCTTCCATTTGATGCCACACCACCACACCATTGTAAGTCGTGGTTCCTTCAGTAAAATCCAAACTCTCCATCCCGCTAAGACTTTCATCGTGAGGTCACGATCTACCAGAGTACCCCCACAACTTTAAAATTAGGGTTAGGGTTCAGATTAGGCTTCGAATTCAATTTAACAGTAAGAGTAACTGAGGACAATTTCAGGGCACTTATTTTCTTCCTGCTGACGGTGTTAGTAGTTCTGATAAGATCATGAAGGCAGTGAAAAAAGGGCCAACTGGAAGGGATCCATCGGTCCTCCAGGGCCTCAATCTATCATGATCGGCGTTGACGGCATCAGTTACCGATGAGATGGTGGCGATGGTCGGTTTTCCAACAAGATGGTGGCGGTGGTCATCAAAGCTAAAAGGGGGATGGGAGAGATGAGGTATAGAGATGGGTTAGTGTTTTCGATTTAGTTTAAAGGGTAATTGGGTCATTTACATGTATTTAACGGTCAAACTTAACGTACATTCACTTCAGGGACCAAGATTGTAACGTTTGTGCCAACTATTGGACCAACCTTGTAATTTATAAGAGTTAGGGACCAAAAGTGAAATCAGACTCAACCAGAAGGACCACCCATGTAATTAAGTCTATATCATAATCATATATATACAATGTTTTCAGAACTGGATCGAACGTCGAACCAGACACCTTACTGATTTGGTGGTCGGACCGGATTTAACTATATTTTAATTATATTTATATATGTAATTAATATAAGTAATTTATATATGATTTATATATATATACATATATATATATTATAGTTATATATAAACTAAACTATATTTGTATATCCGACGTACTAATTATGATTTAACACCCCGTTTTACCCATTAAAATTAAAAAAAGGAAAACCGCTCCAAACCGATCTGGTTACCCGGTCCGACCAGCGGTTCGGGACGAACCGGCCAATTTGACCACTTCAAAACGAGTCACACTAGACCGGACCGGACCATCCCCGATTCGCGGTCGAACCGGTCGGACCGACGGTCCGATCCGGTCTCAACAACATTGTATATATAAAAAACAGTAAATATGTTTTTTCTTATATTTTGTTTGAATAAAATATTTAACATGATTGACTATATTTTAGATGAAATCTACTAAAGAAGATGAAATCTACTAAAATATTTAACATGATTGACTATATTTTAGATGAAATCTACTAAGAAGAAGGGAAGATGATCGTTCGATGAAAACTTAGTATTAAGTAGATTATTGTGAGAACCGTATGAATATGTAATCAAATTGTTTAATTAAGTGGTGATAGGTAAGACAATTTTATAATAAAAAAGCAACATTAGTTTTCTTTCTCACTAAAAACATACATAAACTCCCACTCATTTTACTTTTAATTGGAATATATCTCCGTAACATACTTCAGTTCCTTATTGATTTTTGTATTGATATATTATTGTAAATTAAAAATTCAAATGAGTGCATTATCTTTAACCATTTTAGTTATATATTATTAACTACGTTAATCCTCGTGTAATACACGAATTGAATAAATAAAATATTAAATAATTATTAAAAAAACTTATGTATTATAAAATCATGTTTGAAGATAAAATATGATGTTAATTATGTATAAATAGCTATTTTAATTATAATATTTTAATGTAAAAATATAATTAAAATTATATATACTTTTGTTTAAGAAATAAAATAATTATACTATTTTTAACTTTCTTATGTAAAAAGTTTCATTTTAAACATTCATTTTTAGATTTTTTATAAGAAAATATCTTTAGTGTTTTAGATTTTTTAAAATTATTCCACCTGTTTATAATTTTTTAAAACAAAATGATTTAAAATATTTAATGTTTTAGAAAATTTCATATAATATAAATGTTTAGTTTCTTGTTATTTAGATATTAATTAAAAGAAGTGATTTCTAATTTCTTTCATAAAATCTATTTTAAAAGAGATAGTTTGATTTAAAAAAATAGATAAGAGAGAAAAACATAGTAATTAATAAAAAAATTAATAAGAGAGAGAAATTTGTATGAGAATTTAAATTATTATAATACTCTTTTAGAGTGAAAATTAATTTGTGAATATCTAGAAAATTAACAAGTGACAAAAACATGAGTTAAAAGAATGACAAGTGGCAAAAATTTTTTTGTTTTATTACAAGTTATAGGTATGATTAACATTACATACGAGTGATAAAATAAAGATATCATATTTTATACTTTTTTAATTTATTTTCTTTTTTTAATTGGTTTTTAACTAATTTGTTTCAAAGCAAACCATTTTTAAAAAAATGCCATATAATTTATTTATTATAACTTTAAATTTTAATTACTTTGTTTCATAAGAATTATTTTTTAAAAGTCATAGGTTTTAAAATATATTGTGTTTTTTTTTTGTTTTAATTTTTCTTTTGAAAAAAATCTTATTTAAAAAAATATTTACTTAGAAATTGCATTTGTAGAAATATCACTTTAAAAAAAGTATATATGTAATATAAAAATAATTGAATAATATTATTTGTATTTAATGTGATATTTATTAGGAGAGAGAAGTGGAAAAATGGAATTTAGTAGCTTTAGAATTGTGACAAGTGGCACACAAAATCTTCTTTTATTAGTATTTATAGATTATAGATTATAGATTATAGATTATAGATTTATAAATCTAAATTATAGCTTATAGATTATAGATTAAGAGTTCAAATGAGTGCATTATTTTTATTTTTTTAGTTATATATTATTACGTTAGAAACTCATGTATTATATAAGTAAGAAAAATTCAATATATTAAAATCATTAGGGTTTAATAGCTTTTGTTTTAATTTTGGATTTTACATTTTATTAACCATTAATGAAATAATATATAATGAATATTTAAGCAAAAATAAATAACAAATAATCAAAATCAAGAATAATAAAATTAGATTTTAACAAATTTAGTTAACACATGTATTACACAGGTTGAATATAAAAATATTAAAAAATAAAAATTTATTAATTATAAAACAATATTTAAGATTAGATATGATTAAAGTCTTCTTTCATATAAATAGAATAAAATTTTGTTTTAAAACAAGCGTCTAAAAATGTTTTTTTTCTAAAAACTTTCATATTATAACTCACAATTTTAATAGTTTTTACAAAATATTTTACTTTAATATATATCAATTTTAAAATATTTTATATTTAAAAAATTGATATTTTAGAAAATTTTCTTATTTTATAAAAAATATTTTTTAGAAATAGTATTAATAAAAAGATTTTTTTCTTAATTTATAAGAAACTATTTTAATTTAAAAAAATTATATTATTAGTAATTAATATGATTATTTAATAGAACAAAGAAGCAAGAAAATTTTGATAAAAATGAATGTAGTATTGTCATGTGTGTATTCTAGTTATCTTTTATTAAAGTAGTGTATAATTGTATAACTAAAATATTATAATTTATTATGTTTTAATAACTATAAACATAATGCAATAAATTTCATCAATAACCAAGCTATTACGGAGGTTTGGATATATAATTATTTACTAAAGATTTATTTGATTGATATTTAATTATTTAGTTTGCTTATTTATAATTATTTTCGTTTAATAGAAGAGAGAATGACAAAAAATCTAAACATCTCCGGAAGTTGTAATGTCTTTCTAAAAAATATTATTTTATTATATAGTAAAGATATAGTCTGCTTAAAATCAAATGGTTGTAAAATAAAAAGTTTTAATTAATATATATAGTACAAACTAACATAGTTATAAGATATTATAATAACTTTGATCTATTTTGCATTCTAGCGTGCTCCTGTAATAAAGACATGATCAATATGAAAAACTATATTTCATAAATATATTACAAAACAGAAACATAAGATTAAGATAAGCTTCAGGCTCTACATGTCACAACAAGTTGAGCTATGCTTTACAATAATACATGGTTTTGTCTATCACAAGTTTAGTTATACTTATAAAAAAATTTAAGCAATCAAATGTTTTTCAATAATGATTATATAAACAATTATTTATTCGTTTTATGGTAATATGTTTTACACTTTAGAAAGAGAATATATTTAAAATGAATCATAAATAATAACTCAAAATATAAATCATTGTTTATAAAACCGTATAATCACTTTAAATTAAACTAAAATTTGTTAATCATGAATCAACTTGTATCTTCTTTAGCTCTTTATATTCGGCTTAAACTAAAATATATCTTTATATATTATTATCATTTAGGATGATTAACATAAAGTTAGATAATCTAGATATAATGGTACTGTTTAAAATTTAAAATACGTTATGCCACAAGTTAGTTAATGATGTAGATGGATGATCAACACAAAGTTAGAAAATCTAGATAAAATGGTACTGTTTATAATTTAAAAAACGTTATGCCACAAGTTAGTTAATGATGTAAGATGGGATTTAGGGTAGACGTTTTTCTATAAAAGCGTTACGTCACATAATAAAAAAAAAAAGCACGCCATATAGAGAAAAGCATTCTTATGAGTTCATAATCACATTATGCGTCACATTTAAATTAGTGGTTACTTGTGTTCATTTGATTTCTTTTATTCTTTAATTGAAATTGTTTATGCATTATACCACCACTAGGTGTATTTGTAATAATTCTATATATTTATGATAATTATATATATATATTGTTATATTATTTAGTTTGAGAGGGAGGGGTGTTTAATTGGATATTGACAAAGTCATTAATATATTATTGATTTTTAACAACCACACTAAAAAAAACTATGGTTTATTCCATGTTGTAGAAACGTGCGGCCACAACTTTGAAATGATTTAAAAATGCAAGCTGTGTAATTTTGTCTTTCATTTTCATCAAACTAAATCATAAGTATATAAAATCAAAGCTGATGATATATTCATTTTTTTGTTTGGAATATAAGTCGGTTTTAGTGGGCATGAGTGATAGAGATCGATTCGAGATGGTCAATCTCTCAAAATAATTAATCTTTTGTAGTAGGTAAATACTTCCAAAAACAAGATAAAGAACTAAAAACCTTTTGCAATTTTTCTTATTAACTTTTACATTGCAATTACATAATATTTATAAAAGAAATAACTAACACATAGAATGCAGGAAATATGGAGTACTAACAAGAACATAAACACTACGTTTCTACCCACTATCCTAATAAAACAATTAAAAGGAAACAATAATAATAACAAAAACAATAACATAGGTTGCTTGGCACGTATCAATGACATATCTTTTCATTTAGCTCATTTTATGCAATATGTATTATTCGTTGTACTAATTGTAATTGTTTCCTTTTGTTTTGATAGTTGTAAGTTATCAAGCAACCTCCTTCCTAATTAAAGTTTTGTTCGTACGTGATGATTAAATAATTTTTCTATACATTATAAGAGTTTATGTTTGTAACTATCAAAAAAGACGCTCCTAGTTGCCAAAACCGACCAAATGAATATATATAACTTATAATAGGGTCGTGTAGTTGTAGGTGTTGGTTCCCTCTAACGGATGTCTTTAATGAAAATTCAATTTCCACTAAAACCTTTGCTTTTAATTTACATGAAGGCCATCTATCGAGTGTGATCTATGTTTTATAAAAACTACGAAATTCTTAAAAAAACAAAGATAACAGAACATGAATGATATTTTAATTAGCTTAGAAGAAGGAGATCATATATATAGATGTAACGTTGGAGTAATCATCAACAATATACTATTTTATTATAACTTTAACATACCTTATATTCTCACCGTATTCTAACAACTTTACTTGTATTTGTTTTGGACATGAAGATCCGAGTGGGTGTTCCTTTTAACAAACTATTGAGTATACATGATAGCATGTGTACACATGATACCCGAGGGGTATAGGCCGAATATGAGACTGTATCCATCTCAAATGTCTCATTGTTATCCTTAGACTTTCGGTACATCGTATGAAACTATTTGTTTTATATTATGTTATTATTTTACTAGTTCTATTATATTAGTGTTTATTATTGAAAGCGGGACTTGAAGCAACTGGTAAGGTTATTGTTTTGTAATCTTGAAGGTCATGGGTCCAACCTATCGTTAAAACCTCCTGCACAACGTATAAAATAAGACTACTTACATTAGATCGTAAAGCGATATGATCCCTCCCCTGAACATACACAAATGAAAGTTAAATCAAACATTAGTTATATTTTTTTTATTTGTTCACAATAAGAGGTTCAGGTGTAGTTTTCCTTCAGATAACCTCTCTTATCAAGGCTATCTGATAAGACAAAGAAGAGCATAAAAGATTGAAATATACCTTACATACGCTAATTAAATGAATAAGATATTCGAGTCTATGTATTTCTTTCAAATGTATTATTGTGATAGGTTTTAATATCTATGTATATTTAATTTTTAAAAATGATACCTTAGCTCTTTTTAGGTTGAGGGTTTTACAAATGTAGTGTCAAAAGTGTCGAATTCGGTTCATAATTAATCTTTAGCTTCACTTTATCAAATCTTCCTTTAGACCATCTAGTAGGTGTTTGTTCGTCACCAATGAATATTAATAGTTGAATGTAACAAGTGTCTTCGTGTGATGCAAATGCCCCTTTAGTGGAATGTTAAATACAAAAGGGTGTTTTCCCTTATCCGAACCAAAAACAAAACAAGTTTGAAACCAGTACAAATCATAGGTCAGGACCAGTTTATAATCTCTCCATCAAAACCGGTTATACCCGAAGTGAAACTTTCAAAACTACTCAAAATTGATCAAAATCCAGTAAAAAAGATCTCACCAAAACTAGGTTTCAACCCACACTAGTTTATACCTCAACTCGGTTTTGACTTTTCCTTGACCAAACCAAACTAGTTCACAACCTAAGCTGATTTAAGAAAAAGATTTGTACACCTGTAAACTAGACCTAGAGCAAGACCAGGACTAGAGTATAAGGCATGTGAAATGTTATAGTGTGATAATTTCATGCTTTTGACAATAGGTGATTAGTATTGGTTTGGTTAGTCATGTTCTATTGACTTGTTATGTTAGATATATAAGTTCTTTATTATGAAGGACTTATTGTGTAATGTTGTTTTCTTCAAGGAGTTGTTTGTAGTTTCCTGAAGTTAATTTGTTAAGATAGTTAGTTAGTCGATTTAGTTCAAATAGATGGGGCATATCATCTGTATCATCTTCTTCTACATTCTCTTGTGATTAAAGATTCACTTAGTAAAACTTCATTGATCTTGTTACTTTGTTGTATAAAATTCTGCTAACAATTGGTATCAGAGCTGTGACTCAAGAAACAAAGGAGACCCCATGGTTGTGAATTAAAGAATGGTGAATTCGGCTAAGTTCGACATCGAAAAATTCGACGGCCGGAACGACTTCAGCTTATGGAGATTGAAGATGAGAGCATTGTAAGTTCATCAGGGAGTCGTTGACGCGTTGAAGGGTGAAACCAGGTTGCCGGCGACGATGTCAGACAAAGAAAAGAAAGAGGTGATGGAGAAGGCTTGAATCTGGGAGATAGAATTCTTCGAGAAGTCTTGAAAGAAACCACTGCAGTGGGAGTATGCTCGAAGTTGGAGGGATTGTACATGATGAAGTCTCTGGCAAACATGCTTTATTTGAAGAAAAGACTGTACATGTTTCAGATGTCCTCGGGAAGATCACTCGAATACCACATAGATGAGTTCAACAAAATCATATTAGATCTAGAGAACATCAAAGTGGAAATCGATGAAGAGGACATGGCAATTATCTTCTTGTCGTCCTTGCCAACCACATACGAACATTCGTAGATACTCTTATGTTTGGACGAGAAAGTTTGTCCATGGAAGAAGTGGTTTCAGTTATGAACTCTAAAGAATTGCACAATAGAGGCAACGTAAAGGAAGAGGGATCAGAAGGCCTAATCATGAGGGGGAGGTCTGTAACTAGACACCAAAAAAACAAGACTATGAGGCTTAGGTTAAAATCCAGGGGAAAGTGTAAGGTTTGATATAAGGCTGATGCAACCCAAACACCCAAAGTCTCTCCTGCATGCATGCACAAGTGTACTGAGGTGGAATGCTTCGGAAGTTTCACACTCTGCCTTGAAAATATTCTAAGTGTGAAATCTTCCGAAGCCAAGACCAATATCTTCCGAAGCCAAACATGAAGTCTTCCAAAGCTTCAGAGACAAAGTCTTCTAAAGCTTCAAAGACAAAGTCTTCTGAAGCCAACACTTGAAGACAGATTTCTTCCAAAGATTTTTAAACACATGCTTTATTTGATGTACCTTTTCCATAAAGCTGGACCCTTTTCCGCTACAACTCTGATTAGACACCAACTTTACATAAGTTGGTGAAAGGTCCATGCTTTTGGTAACTATACATTGAGGTTTTAAGTCTGTAACTTTCTACTTTATATACTTTATCCTTTTTGTAATATATTAGGATGTGAGCTATGACATGTCATAGTCACTAGTCAAAAGGCAATATGCCTTTTGACTCTACATTGATTTTGTTGTTGTCTAGATCATGTATCCAGCTGACCTTCAAAGTATGACCGGCTGTAGGTTGTAGTATAAGTATCTCTGGTCCTTTGTATCTTAAACCATTGCTTTGTAAACACTTGTAAGGAACTAGAGAGCAATATACATCATCCTTGAAAACCAACTACTTGTGTTGTTCTTGTTCTGTCTCTTGAATACTTGTGTTTCTTAGTTCTCACTAAAACTGGTTTCTAGTTCCTTATTTGATCTATTAAGTGTTTTTGCACACTCCCCTCTTTGTGTTATTGTGTTGTAAGCTAGTACTCTTAAACGGTCCTGTAAAATCTTAGGTGTTTTGTTTGTAACTCTGACAAACACCTAAGAGAGAATGCCCGGAGTGGAGGAGAAGAAGGCAGGATTCAAAAAGGGCAAGAATCAAAACAACAACACTCAAGATGATGCAACAGATGGCTATGAAAGTGCTAATGTCCTAATGGTGTAAAAATTCTAATCTAATGAGGTATGGATCCTAGACTCTGGTTGTTCCTACCATATGTATCCACACAAGGAGTTCTTTAAAGATCTTTTGTTGGAGGATTGGGGGATAGTACACCTGGGTGATAATAGACCTTGCTCTGTCAAAGGTATAGGTGTTATTACCATAAAGTTGAATAATAAGAAAACAATTGACCTCCAAGAAGTGAGGTACATTCCTGAGTTGAAAAAGAACCTAATATCACTAGGGGCCTTTGAACGAAGGGGCTACCATGTAAGTCTTAGAGGTGGTAAGGCAAAGGTGTCAAAAGGCTCCCTTGTAGTGTTAACTAGGACCAGGAGGGAGAACAACACTTATATCCTAGATGGGAGTGTGATACTTGGTTCAGACTCAGCAGCAGATATGGTAGAAAGTAGTAATGCCATGTTGTGGCACAAGAGATTAAGCCATGTCAGTCATCAAGGCTTAATATAATTAAAGAAACAAGGGACCATAAACAACTTGATTAGCTGTGAATTTGGTACATGTGAAAACTACATCTTAGGGAAGGCAAGAAGGGTCAAGTTCTCAAAAGGCATACACAAAAAAGAGGTATATTGGATTATGTTCATGCAGCCTTATAGGAGCCAACCAAGAACTTGTCTCTAGGTGGAGTTTCATACTTTTTATCATTAGTTGATGACTATTCTAGACGTGTTTGGTTGTACATTTAAAGCACAAGCATGAATCCTTCGGAAAGTTCAAACAATGGAAGGTGTTGGTGGAAAACCAAAAAGATAAGAAGGTTAAGAAATTAAGAACTGACTAATGTTTAGAATTCTGTAATGAAGAGTTTAACAACTTGTGTAGGTCTTGTGGTATTGACAGACACTTGATAGTGCCTGGTACTCCACAACAGAATGGCATAGTAGAACACATGAACAGGACCCTATTAGAAAGGGTAAGGTGCTTGTTGATTAGTGCAGGCCTTCCCAAAAGCATCTGGGCCGAGGCATTAAAAACTATGATATATACAGTAAATAAAACACCATCATCAGCAATTGACATGATGGTTCCTATGGAGAAGTGGATTGGGGTACGAACTACCTATGATCATCTTAAAGTTTTTGGTTGTGTAGCTTATTCACATGTGAGTCCGGGAAAGTTAGACCCCCGAGCTCACAAGTGTATAATGATAGGCTACCCTGATGGAGTTAAAGGATATAGGTTGCGCTGGTTAGAAAATGACAGCCCAGGAGTTATTATTAGTAGGAATGTACCATTCAATGAACATGTCATGTATAAGGATGTTCTTGCAAAGTCAGCTAGTGGAAAGGATAGTGTTCATGTTGAGGTGGAGCTATCAGATGATGAATTACCTGGTGATGGAATGATCTTGATCAGTGTGAGAGTTGACAAAGGTCATCAGGCCCTTCACAAGTCAATAAGCATAGTATTGCACTGGACAAACCAAGAAGGGAAATTATGAAACCAACAAGGTTTAGGGATGACATATCTGCATATGTGTTTCATGTTGCAGAGGAAGAAAGTACTTGTGAACCATTGTCATACCAGGATGTCATGGTTGCTCCTGATAAGGACAAGTGGATAGAAGCTATGAATGATGAAATGAATTCCCTAATGAAGAATCAAACTTCGGTCTTGGTTTAAAGGCCAAAGGACCAAAGTTGATAGATTGTAAGTGGTTGTTCAAAATTAAGGAAGGATTACCAGGGGAAGAGCCTAGATACAAAGCAAGGCTAGTGGCTAAAGGCTTAACCCAAGGGCAGGAACAGACTATAAAGAGATTCTTTCTCTAGTTGTTAAGCATACCTCTATCAGGGTAATGTTAGCATTGACAACAACATTTGACATGGAGCTAGAACAGCTAGATGTCAAAACTGCCTTCTTACATGACAATCTGAGGAGGAGATTATATGAAGCAGGCTCCTGGATTTGAAGTGAGAGGTCAGCCTGAACAAGTATGTTTGTTGAAAAGATCATTGTATGGGTTTAAATAGTCACCTAGACAATGGTATTTGAGGTTTGATGGATATATGGTTTCTCATGGATTTAGAAGGAGTGAGTATGATTCTTATGTATAGTTTAATGAGTATACTCTTGGGAAGTTTATATATCTTCTGTTGTATGTGGATGATATGCTGGTTGCTTGTAGAGATAAAGGTCAGATAGAGAAGGTAAAGGCTCTATTAATGTTAGAATTTGACATGAAGCAGCTTGGTAAAGCCAAAAGAATTCTTGGTATGGAGATTACTAGATACAAATTGGAAGGGGTTATCAAGTTATCACAAAAGTCTTATTTGTTGAAGGTCTTAAAGAGTTTTTCCATGGATAAATGTAAACCTGTAATTTCTCCCTTAGGTATGCATTTTAAGTTGTCAAGTACGGATTCTCCTAAGACTGATGATGAGGAACAAGCTATGATGAAAGTCCCTTATGCTAATGTTGTTGGTAGTCTTATGTATTTGATGGTATGTACCAGACCTGACATTAGTTATGTTGTTAGTGTAGTGAGTAGGTTTCTTAGTAATCTTGGAAAACAACACTGGAATGGAGTTAAATGGATTCTAAGGTACCTAAATGGCACTAAAGAACTGGGGCTGATATTTGGTCTGAACTTAAAATCAAAGTCAACGATAGATGGCTTTGTAGATTCAGATTTTGCCAAGATGTTGATAGAGGCAAATCAATTAATGGGTATGTGTTCAAAGTTCTTGGTGGTACAATCAGTTGGAAGCTAGTTTGCAGCATTAGTAGCTTTGTCCACTACTGAGGCAGAATATATTGCATTAACTGAAGCCATTTAAGAGTGCATTTGGTTGAAAGGTTTTGTGACACAGCTAGGTTTGATTGATGTTGATGCAGTGGTACATTGTGATTACATGGGAGCTATTCAGTTATCAAAGCATCAAGTTTTTCATGAAAGGTTCAAGCATATTCATATACTGTTGCATTGGATAAAGGAGGTGCTAATTTCAAAGGCTGTCAATGTTATGTATGTTGATACTAGTAAGAATGCAGCTGACATGTTAACCAAGTCATTACCAGGTTCAAAATTTGAACATTGCTTGGATGAACTTCATGTTGCTTAGTTCTCATTAAATGCTTTGTGTCAAGCATGCATTATCGAGGTGGAGATTGTTATAGTGTGATAGTTTCATGACAATAGGTGATTAGTATTGAAATGGTTAGTCATGTTCTATTGACTTGTTATGTTAGATATATAAGTTCTTTATTACGAAGGACTTATTATGTAATGTTGTTTTCTTCAAGGGGTTGTTTGTAGTTCCCTAAAGTTAGTTTGTTAAGATAGTTAGTTAGTCGATTTAGTTCAAATAGATGGGGCACATCATCTGTATCATCTTCTTAAACATTCTCTTGTGATCAAAGATTCACTTAATTAAACTTCATTGATCTTCATTGATCTTGTTACTTTGTTGTATAAAATTCCGTTAACATGAAAGTTGTTGATGCTAAATGTTGATGACAATAAACATGACCCACTGATAAAATTCAAAATTTTAATAAAATATCATACATTAAAATTTTAAGAGAAAAACAAAAAAATAGTAATCTTCAAGCAAGTTTAAGAGCAAGTATGATTATGCTTTGGTGGCGTACAAATTATTACGTATAAATAAACACGTAAACATGACATATTCCGAATTTGTAAAACATCAAATCTTACAAAGTATAAGAATAAATTCAAAGTATTGTGAATAAGTCATGTGTCAAAAGGTAACCTAGGCTTTGACCGCTGTATCAATCTGCACCGGTCCAAATGTCGAA
This sequence comes from Flaveria trinervia, assembly GCA_025506515.1. Taxonomy (NCBI): domain Eukaryota; kingdom Viridiplantae; phylum Streptophyta; class Magnoliopsida; order Asterales; family Asteraceae; genus Flaveria; species Flaveria trinervia. The sequence continues at coordinate 87,485,564 of CM046445.1, read as the reverse complement.
CCAATTTGTGGACCAGTTGAGAAAGAAAAACAAAAAAACAAATGCAAAAGTTTTTAACTTTCTATACGTGACTTTAAACTACACATAAAATTATACTAAAATTACTTATGCATAATGCTTCTAACACTTGTATAGTTTCTGAACAACCACTGTTATAAGCGGCTAAGACTGTGTGGTATATGTAGTATTTATAATTTATAGCCAATCTTTAACTTCATTAAAGTATTTCTTTTAGCCCTGATTGATCATCCATACTCAAACACCTTATAAGCTATGATATTGGATTTCAGCCCAATGTAAAGTTTGCATATACAGAAACTAACAACCAATAACCCATGATTTATTTAACCCAGCATTTGTTTGGTTTCGGCCCAAACTGGTAAACCGACCCGCGAACCATGGTCAACCAAAAACATCACGTTCGATGTTGGTCTGTTTCACAAGCTGGAATTTATTGCTAGTCGGTCTCGGTTTGGTTTCTACCGGTTCAGTTTGTTCTGGTCCACGAACCATAAATGGGCCAACCACCAATAGCAACCTTTAATAAGTGGTTTAGACTTTAGATACTTTTTAACCATACAGCATTAGAAGTACATGAATTCATCAAAATTATCAGTGTTTCTCTTTACACAACAATCGTGCTCAATCAGAACATGTAAACACCAACATGAATTCGATTGATTTCGCTACAAAAACATCGTATTATCTAGTAAACAAGCTGAGGATCCAACTCTGCAATATCAACTGAACCCGATTCAATTGGTTTCATCAGGTATGCAGCCAACAGCTCTGAAACCAAAGCGGCAATATGTGGGATTCTCTTCAAATTCTTCACCAATGGAATGTCATCAGATTCCCCAATTGCTACAATCTTTGAGTTAATGTCAGCCATTCGGTCCAGTTTCCTCTTGAACTCAGGATTCTCTACATCCAGTACAGCTGGAATATCCTTGCTGTCGTGCGGTTTGTCTGCAATAACACAACCAAAATGTAAGATTCAAGAGCCCAATATGTAGTATAGTGCCCGTTTATCTGATGGGTCATATTGGATTATTTTTATTCTCTAACGGGTCAAACAGTAGACTTGTTTTTCAAGAATACAATGTATGTGGTATGGACAAACCTCAATGATGACATGCATGTCAAACTCCTTTGTGTTCAGCCCAATGCCTTCATAAAAAGCAGTCCTTTGGGTATCATTAAGATACATGGTAACATACACCTGCAACCCAAATAAAAAAATTGATAAAAAAATCCCATACAGGATTAAAATTAACTAATAAATCAAGAAAACGAAGAGGGTGTATACCGATAAGCAGAAAAATCTAGCCCAGAGCTTAGCTTTCCAGTCATTGAGAAACTGAGGCTGGGCCTTCATGAGTGCAGAAAAGAAGTCACCGTGTCGGTTTTCATCCTGACACCAGTTCTCAAAGAATTTGAAGATGGGGTAGCATTGGTACTGTGGGTTGGCTTTCAGGTGCCTGTATATGGTTATGTATCGCCAGTACCCGATCTTTTCTGACAGATATGTTGCGTAAAATATGAACTTTGGCTTAAAGAAGGTGTATTTTCTCGCTTTTGTCAAGAATCCCAAGTCCAATGCCAAATTGAAGTCTGATAATCCCTTATTCAGAAATCTGCAACAAATTACAAGTTGATGAGTTTATATATAAAATCTGTATGCACAAGTATAGGTGGCAAAACGGGTGAGTTGGGTCGGTTGGATAATCCGTCAAAACGGGCTTAAATTGAAACAATCATCTTTAAATAAAACTTACGTAAATGGTTGTTAACAAGTAGGTGAGTTTCAACATGATCAGCTGATTTTGACCGTCTCTTTTAGCTTAAAAATTTTAATCAACCCATTTGAGATGAAACAAAGCCCAAATCACTCATCTGTAAATAAACGAGTCGAATAATTTTTTACTTCTATTCACATATACATACCCAGCATGGCGTGCTTCATCCCTAGACATGAGAGAGAAGATCTCTGCAACTACAGGGTTTGTTTTCTGCATACCAAAACAAGATTTCTTTGTTAGTCTAATATCCATCACTAAATAAAAGAACCATTAGAACTCAGATCACGTGCAACCTGACTAAACCGACACCATTTGAACCCATAACCACCAAAAACAAAACCTGACTACCTTAGAAACCAGTCAACCCATAAGCCATGGAGTCAAATATGGTCAACTACAGTGTTTTATCCTAAAGCTACAACCTTTATGTCATTCTCATCTCTTAAATCTGTGAATTCACACTCTTTGTACTACACATCAATGCAGCCATCAAATTATTCTAAATAACCGTAAAATTCAGCAAATCAGATTTTAATAAGCAGTCCATACTTGCAGTTTGACTAATAACACTCCTAGTTACCACATTCCACTTTCGCTGCCAGACAATACCTCCACCATAATCATCATAAATTTACACTTCATTTCCACTCTATTCACTCGTCCTCGAAGCGGAAATCAAGTGTAAATCTCCACGAAAAACAAAGTTAATGGTCAGCTACAGTCTTTAACCCTAAAGCTATAAACTTTATGTCATTTTCATCCCCTACATCTGCCAAATCATACTCTTTCACATCAATGAACCCATCAAATCATTCTAAACAATTGTAAAATTTCAGCAAATCATATTTTAATAATCCAAACTAACACCTTCTAACCAATAACCAATAAGATTTTATACTTGCAGTAACATAATCATTATATATTTACTCCTATCGAAAATCAAAGTTAAAACTTCAGCAGTCAAACTGTCAGGTCAAAACAACCAATACCTTGAGTCTTCTCCCAAGCTCCTTATACAGCAAAAACCCTGAGAATTCAGCAGTACAAGACCTCTCAAGAAACTCCACAAAAATCTGCCTGAGAGGCCCCTGAATCCCATCAGCAGCTTCTTTGAACTCCTTATTCCTGACGAAATGCTTCTGGTTATAATCCGTCTTAAATTCCTCCAACAACGCCTCAAATTCAGCCTCATTCAGGTTCTTATTCATCTCCACATTGAACAGCTGCTCCATCTCATCGAAATCCGTCGTGTAAAACCTAGGCGCCAGCAACGTCTCCTTGATCGCCTTCTTCTTCCCGCCGGCGGCGGCGGCGGGTGTGGCGGCCGCCGACATGCGGATCACGGTGGACACCCGCCGCGGCAGGGCGGTCCTGGCGGTGGCGATGGTGGCGCCGCCGCAGTAGCCGGTTTTGGGGAGGGGTTTTAGCAACGCAATATCGGTGGCCATTGTTGGTGATTGTGGTGGTTGAGTGGTGGTTATTGAATTATGTATAGAGAGATTTGGGGAAAGTGATGGTAATCTGTAATCTCATCCGATGAAATCTTGAAATGTGAATGGGAAATTGACACGTTGAGGGGATGAAGATGGAGATGAGTTTATTGGTTGGAGAAATGGGATTATATATTTTGCGGTTGAGGATGTTCATGGGCTTATAGTTTATATTTATTTATAATATATGCTGGCGACAAAAATAACTTAGAGTTTACTTTTAATTTTAAACTTAGGGAGGCATTTGATTAGAAAAATAGAATTAATGAAATGAAATTAAAAAACTAATATAATTTTAAAGTAAAATTATGTTTGAGTGAGTAATGAAATGTAAAACTCAAGAGAATGTTTAACTTCAATTCTTTTGGTTGTGAAAATTCAAAATCCTTCTACCTAAAGAGGGAATTTGAAATCTCACAACCAAGAGAATTAAAGTGAAACATTCTTTTGGGTTTTATATTTTATTACCTACTCAAACATAATTTTATTTGAAAATTATATTAGTTTCTCAATTTCATTCCATTCTTGCAACCAAACGCTCCCTTAATTTTCTTACAACAAACTATTATTAAAATATATATAAAACGTGCCACTTGTTTTTTATACATAATAAAGGTGGTCAACAGCTTTCTAGAAAAATCAATTGAAAGATATCGACTTAACGCTCGTTTGAGTGGATTCGATCAGCAAGTATGATTCGATCTAGCCTAGTGTTTTCTTGTGTTGAATCGAATGGAAGAAATCATCTTCGTGAAGCTTTGGTATGGTGGGACATTGGATGTTGGTTCTCCTAAACATAGATATGTTGGTGGTGAATTGAAATTGCTTTAAGTTAGACATGATAAAATTTCTTACTTTGAGTTGGTAGACTATGTTATAAAGGCTAGTTCTTATCATTTAAAGATTTTCACATGTATTGCTTGAATGGCGGTGATGAAGGATTGAAGCTAAGGATGTTAATCGAATTCAATAAGTCGAATTTTAAAATTTTTAAACTAGATTCGAATTCGATTCGAAAAAAGTTTGAATTTGAATCAAAATTGAATTAATCAGGGATTTGTATTTTTTAAAGTTCATTCGACAAATTCAATTTCAAATGCTTAAAATATATAAACAACGTAACATATAAAATATTACAAGTTTCAAATAAGTCAAAAGGTATCAATTAGGTTTTAACATGTAAGATTATATAATTTTTAAACTTTTAATTCTTAATTTCATATATGCATATTCCTAAATTAATATATAAAATAAATAAATGTATGTATTTTGATTTGTATTTCGAATTTCGAATCAAAGCGAATCGGAAAACCTAAATTCACAATTCGATTCAAATACGATAATTAGATCTCGACTCAAATTTGAATTTGAAAATTCAAATCGAATTTTTGAATCTATGATTTTCGACTCGAATCAAATTTCGAGTTTTTCGATTCCGATTCAAATATTGAATATCCCTAGTTGAAGCGATTAGTTAGAGATAAAGTTGTTATTAACATGTCGATGAATGTTCATTTGAATCCCACTCAAATTATTGGTGTATACATTCAAGATGGACCAATAAGAAAACCCAATACCCATCCCATCAATCCTCAAGCCTAATCTAGTAACCAACCCATACCACCTCAAGTCCAGCCTAGTACTCTCATAGTCAACTACAAGCTACTTCGAACACTCCTTCAAATGGTAGGAGGTACACTAACAACTAGAAGGTTAATACTAGCCCTAGTAGTAGCAACATAAATAGTTAATAAGGTGGGTGATGTAGTAGTTAGTGGTGGGTCAGATGAGGAGGGTTCAGATGAGGAGGTTTATCATGTGGTATATGCGGATGTAATTAGTTGTGGGTCAGACATAGATGTTGATGAATGGAGAGGTCAATTGTTGCAATTAAAAAAATTAGTAAGGAAGATAATAAATCAAAGAAGGAATTGCTTGGGAGTGTTTAAAAGAAAATGCAGGACCGTTGAAGGGTGGTCACTTACAACACAACAACACAAAGAGAATAGTAACTTAATTTAATCAAACACTGAACTAGATTAACCACAAGTAAAAACACTAAGAACACAAGTAATTAAAAGACAGAACAAAAGAGCAAGATACATTAAGAGATGGTTTTCAAGATTGCAGTATATTGCTTTCTCAATGTTCTATTACAAGTGTTACAAAGCATAATGGAAACTTACAAGAACATGAGATACTTATACTACATCCTACAGCCGGCCATACTTTGAAGGCTAGCCGGATACAATTGACTAGACACAACACAAAAGCAATTGTAGAGTCAAAAAGGCAGATTGCCCTTTTGATTTTGTGACTATGACATGCCATCGCTCACATCCTTATCTATTACAAAAAGGATAAAGTACATAAAGTAGAAAGTATAGACTCAAGACCTCAATGTACAGTTACCAAAAGCAGGACCTTTTCACCAACTCATGTAAGCTGGTGACTTTATAGAGTTACAACGAAAATGGGTCCAGCTTTATGGAAAAGTACATCAGATAAGCATGTTGTTAAAAGTCTTTGAAAGAAATTTGTCTTCAAGAGTTGAGCTTCGGAAGACTTTGACTCTGAAGCTTCGGAAGACTTCATCTTTGGCTTCGGAAGATATTGGTCTTGGCTTCAGAAGATTTCACACTTAGAATATTTCTGTTGTTTGTGTGAAACTTCCGAAGCATTCTTCTTCAGTACTTGTGCAGCATGCATACAGAAAGATTTTGAGTAACTGCCATTATATAAGGCTGAGCGAAACTAGGTTGATTTTATAGCTACTGAGTTACTGCCATTATATAAGGCTGAGCGACACTAGGTTGCTAAGGAGATCCAACTAGCAGTTAAAGAGATATATAAAGTGGTGATAGGTAAATGGTTGGCTTATAAGGCTAAAAGTTGCACACTAATGTGTGTAAAGTGTATATATATATATTTAGTAAGGATTTTTTTCACACAAATGAGCTTTAATTTAAGAAATAATTATCACTCTTAAACCAACTACACACAATAGGTAAGTGCACCTATCGCATAGTAGTATAGTCTTAGGTAAGAATCGAGTATCGATCCGTGGACACAATGGCTCCCTGTTGGTTCAAGCCCCACACAATACTCAAAGAAACACAATCTCACGTAAATATTACTGTTTGAACTTGTAATTCATTCATAGCAAAACTTTACATTAAATAGGAAATAATAAACTTGATTCCCAAGAAACTACCTAACCCACTACTACTACTACATGAAGTGCATCAAAATCGAAAAACAAGTCCACCACTTTGACCAATTAAACATGTGATAATAAAGCAAAATAGAAAAGACCTAAAATATGTTAAATTCATAAAATGATCCACAACTTCTATGTGAGGGATCTTAAGATTAACCCAACAATCACCCCCTTAATCGGTTTTTTCACACCAATCATTCACAGAAGTCGAATCACTTTCTCCTCCATCTCGACTTTTCCCGAACACCTAATTTTCACCTCGATCACTTCCAAAGTCTTCTCTAACCGCAACATCTAACATGGCATCCTGCTGGAACCCCGTTCATTAACGTCTTAACTCTTCACGAATCAACAACCTCTTCCCCGGTCACATCCAAAGCCACCGACTTGAACTCCAACGCCATAATGTTTACGATCATGTAGTTTCTTCAATATCTCATTTTTTTCTTCCTTACCTTGACAACCATAACCTTCACCTTAGTTCTTCTAAGTTCAATCTCGGATAAATCAAGTTTCCTAGTCATGGAATAACCTGTTCTTGACCACCAACCAAAAGAAAAATCAAAGCCAGTTGCGTCTAACAATTTTCCTTCATCCGACCTTCAACAAGGTGGAAATTCTCGTATTCCTTATGTACACGTTCCTGCGGCTCGGATGCGTATTCTTATTTATATCGCTATGGCTATATACACGTTCTTGTTCCTATTAACAAAACATCCCCTTTTTCTTCGCTCTTTCGAAACCAATATAGAAATGAGTGCTTTTTCTACGTTGTTTACCTTAGTTACTGGGGGTTTCGGGGAAGACCTATATGGGGCACCTTTTGGGTGTGGGGTAAAAGAAGGGACTCTTATGAGAGGCCTTAAAAGAAAGGAGCTTTCCTATTTTTGTTATCTTTTTATTTTTTTATTTTTCAGGCGGCATAGTTGCTCATAGGGGCATATATATCCGCATAGAGGATAGTCTAGATCTTGATTCACTATTTCCGTTTTTATTTTTCTTTATTTTTCTTTATTTATTTTTCCTTTTTATTTTTTCTGTTTCGGATTCAAAGCCTCCTGCTTGACGAATCCATCTGTCCGCTTCTTCCGCGTTACCGGTTGGAACCTGCATACTACAACATCCAACAGTAGCACCCCCTGCCGTGATCACTTCTAATAGCCACCAAACGCTGATGTTCATCGTCGGACACCATGTCGTCTATACCGGTACTTCCCCACGACAACGTCTAACTCGAACACCATTACGCCAACTCCGTCTCCTGCTGTAGAACAGTCCTGCGAAATAGCCACCTGTTGTCCCGAAATAAACCCGGTTACTTGCTGCGTTTGCTCCGCAGCGAAGGGCTACTTGCCTCTTCAAAACCAACTCTCAAACCGGCCTTCTCCATCTCTCGAGCCCTAGGCTCTCATACCAAATGTTGGTTCAGGCCCCACACAATACTCAAAGAAACATACAATCTCACGTAAATATTACTGCTTTAACTTGTAATTCATTGATAGCAAAACTTTACATTAAATAGGAAATAAATAAACTTGATTCCCAAGAAACTACCTAACCCACTACTACTACGTGAAGTGTATCAAAATCGGAAAACAAGTCCACTACTTTGACCAATCAAACATGTGATAATAAAGCAAATAGAAAAGACCTAAAATCTGTTAAATTCATAAAATGATCCAAAACTTCTACCCTTGAACAGTTTGAACCGATGACCCGTTAAATCGTGACCCGTGAACTAACCCGATTAACCTAACACTCCCAATACTAAATAATCAATACTTTTTAACCGACCAATTGAGTTTGGATTTGCAAATATTGAATTAACTAAAATGATTAGCAAGTTAAACTAATAAAACAAGAAAGTAAAGATGAAGATACACAATCAATTAAAGATACCACTTGGATTTTGATTCCACTTAACAATGAGTTAACAACTAGCACAAACTCAAGGTGAGACCATTTTTTACACATAATACATGGAAGTAGCCTAAACCCCCATAAAGGATATCTAGACATGTAGCCATTCAGAAAGCTAGAAAGATAAACACACAATAGCCATCTAAATTTATGTTATGAGGAACTAATGATACAATTATGTTGATGTTAAAGATGAATTAGACTCCCATTAGGGTTATCTAATTTCACAAATCTTTGGGAAATTAACACGATAAACACATGAAAACCACCTTAACTTGGACAAAATAGACAAAACTACAATACTCTTTAACTCATAAACTTCATACCACGATTACAAAACAATTCATAACCAATGACAAGAGAGATTCATGATATACACTATGGTTTTCTCAAACATAAAAATAAGGATGCATATTTGACCAATTCTACTAAACCTTCAACCTTCATTCACCATTCCTAGTCCAATATCACAAGATTACATACGAAAGATGCAATTATATGCATAAGTCTTGTAAGACCATGAAGTTTTCTAACATAGCATACTTACAATACCCACAAGGTTAAACAATTTCATCAAACTAGAACAAACACACACAAACATTGAAGAATAATCAAGCTTCATCATAGCACCAACATAAACATCACCGAGAATCATGTACAAGTTGTTAAATCATGCTAGGTTTCATCTAATTCAAGTGATAATAAGTGTTTAGCCCATGATGCTTACAAAAAACACACCCAAACTCAAGAACATTGAAGAACTCATAGTAGATCTAGAGAAATTCAAACCAATCTTGAGTGAACTGGAGTGGATGATGTTAGATCCTCCTTGAAAGTGTAAAATCTTCAATCTTGGCCTTCAAATCTCTTAAAAACACTTGAAGTAGACCCAAAATCACCTAAAGGGGCGAGAGAGGCTAGGGTTTGAGTTAATTTGAAAGTTATGTTGAAATGGGGGTGAAATTAGGTTAAAAACCCGAATCTGCTCCGTACATGGCCATGTGGGATAAGTGAAGGGGTAGTGTAGGCTACAGCTTTTCATAGCATAATGTTGCACAACGTCATGGCCATATAGGAGCCCTACATGCCCGGTTCAGAAGCTTTTCTTCACAAACTTTAATTTTTCTTCAATTTTTCATCAAAAATCATCAAATAACCACCAGGGACTACAACCTTCAAATATAACAAAAATAAGTGATTAAATAAATGAACTTGTAACAAAAATGTTTCAAATGAGGAATAATTTGTATTGTTAAAATGTATATTTATTTACATATCATGCACATAAAAAGCTTCATGGATCAATAAAAGATCATTACAGTAAAATTAGTTCATACTTAGCAGCTTTAAAGGTTGCAAATCCAAGTTCCAAATTTGAGCTCTTAACAGCCCTACCAGGTTCGTTAATACATATCCAAGTTCCACGTGTGAAATGTTTTATAGAATTTTGGTGTGCTTTGATGGAGTTAAGAAGGAATTTTTGGCTGGTTGCAGGAAGGTTTTATGTCTTAATGGTTGTTTCTTGAAAACATCTCTGGATAGATGTTGGTGGTTGTTATAGGATGGGATGCTAATGACCAAATGTATCCCCTAGCGTGGGTAGTAGTTGAAGGTGAGAACAATTATAGCTGGGAATGGTTTATGGTGATCTAAGAAGATATTTAGACATAAATGATGGTGGTAATGGATGGACACTCATATCTGACCAATAAAAGGTAACATGATATGTAGGTTATCTTGTATCTTAGTTAAATATTAGATAATATCTAATAGTTATGTTTTAATGTGACAAGGATTACTAAATGTTGTTTTACTATTATAGAGAAATGCTAAGCATATATATTCTACAAGGCATATTAATGCAAACTGGCATAAAAAGTTTCAAAGGTGATTATTGAAGGGGGTTTTCTAGAAAGTTGTTAGGGATTATTATGAGGCTAACTACAATCAAGAAATTAAGAAGATGAAATAATTACCACCTGATGCAGCAGAGGCATTCATGGAACAAGGTCCTAGATGCTTTGTAGGTGCTTTCTTGACATTCACACAAAATATGATGTTATAGTAAACAACATGGCAGAAACTTGCAATGGATACATCATTCAGTCCAAGTCAAAACTAATCATCATCATGTTAGAGGATATCAGGGTTTCATTAATGACTAGGCTAGCTAAGATGCAAAGACAAATAATAGACAAAAATGTGAGAGTGTACCCTCGGATCCAATTGAAGCTTGATAAAGAGAAACATAGGGCTTATAGATATGAAGTATACCCGTCATCATTGCATGTATTGCATGGAAGGTAATTTGATGATGTTTTTGTGGACTTGAATAACAAAACATGCACATGTAGAAAATGGAATTTAACGGTATACCATGTAAGCATGTGTGTGCAGTGGTCAGGTTTCTGAACAAGAATACTGAGGACTTGTTGATGGTTGTTACCTCAAGGAAAAATACATCTAGTCATATGAATTGACAATCCCGCCTCTATCTAGTGACATGTATTGGCTTTCTATTAATTATCCTATGGATCCACCTCCAATCAAAGTTGCTCCTAGCAGATGAAAGAAGAATAGAAAGAGAGATCTACATGAACATCCTAAAAGGTCAAGAAAATTAACTAAGCCTAGGGCTGTAATGTGTTGCAGTATTTGTAGGGGGAATGGGCCACAACAAAAGGAAGTGCACTCAAAAGGTAAAGCACTTGCTCCGAAAAGGTCAAGAGGAGGCCAAAGAAGATGGTTAGAGGGTAGGTTGCATTATAAGATATCATGCTTGGTATTATGCTTTTGAAGTAGTTAATTAGTTTATGTTATGTTTTAACATATGTAGTACCTTAAACTTTTGTCTTATGTTTTATGGATGTATGCTTTTCGAATTACTTTGTTTAATGGGATGTCAAAAATGATCTTTTAAAGGTGAATTGCATCATCACTAACAAGCATCATTATAATTATGATTGATAACAATTTTATTAACAACTATGGATGACATCATTAAGACAAACGTGTATAAAGACTTTTAATTAATAACCATAATTGACATTAGCTCACATAAATAGAATCCACCATATTGCAATGACAAATGTTGCTAAACCCAAAATATATCTATTCTTCCTCTTTGATTTTGTCAACGCAAGCTACTTTTTTAAAATTTTGTTCTCTTCTTGCAACGTCATGTTTTGTAACTCTAGATTATGTATCTTTATATCTTTAGATCTTCCACTATTTAGAACTTCCTTGTTTTTAAACATGTTATCAACATCTTTTTTTCATATGAAAAATTTACAGTCCATTCTCTACATAAAACATAAAGTTCACATTAAGATTTTAAATAGACACTCAAAAATGAAGAATAAAAAAGGGTAACTCACGAGCTAGATAGGGCATTCATAGACTTCCTACCCATTCGAACACTTCTATGTCCAGCTACACACCAGACTGCAAGCATATCATGATGACAGTAGACATTTCCTTTCAAATCAACTTTAAAGATCTGAGGGCGTTTGTCACGCTGCTTCTAAAGGAGGAGGATGAGCTCATTTTAGGGTATCGTGATTTTGAGAAAAGAAAGTGACATAGGTATATAAGTCAAAGTTTCAAGAATATACAAAGATTTTTTTAATATATATATATATATTACCACATCAGCATGCCATCTCATCAATAAAGTAACGGTGTTAAGTTTTAGTTAGTGAGGAATTGTTGTAGGAAAAGTAGTTCAAAGTTGAAAGTGTGATTAACATTTGTTGAGTTGTGTAACATCCCCCAATTTCCAATTGAAAACCTAGTTCACGTTTATTCGCTAATCTTACCTTTAAACTTAATCTTGGAATATATATATATACGTTAGGTATCTTGTAAAAAGGAATCGTTGGAGCATCGTTAATTTCTTACTATCATCTTATTTATTTCATGTGAGTTTCCTTGCCCCTTTTTTATGTTTTTCACACTATTTGGGGGTGAAATATGATACATATACATCATACACTTATAAACCTTTGAGATTTGTAAAGCACTTGCAATTCATCTTTATATTTTGTCATGGTTATTTGTGTGTTGTAAGTATTTATATGAGATACATAGTTTGTTTACAATCATTAACTATTGCTAGCCTAGTGACATCTTAGATCTTTGGGCCTGACAAGCCTATTTGATGCTAAAACCGAGGTATTGCCGGCTCCTGATGACGTATGCTTGTTCATCATGGGAACCAAATACACTTAGCCAATCTTATATACTTGTAATCAAGTCGAGGTTTGGTTGTAACGATATGTGTTCTATAACCTTACTAACTTATAACCTATGACATGAATTGCTACTTATAACTATGTTAGATTATGTATGACAACCTTGGAAACTCACCAACTTTTTAGTTGACCTTTCATTTTTATCATGTTTCAGGTTTACTACTTGTGGATTCTCTTCGTGCTCATATAAGACTTGGACCTAGTTTAATGTTGAATCAAGAAGAAGGCTAATGCAACCAAAACTATGTCACTTAAGTTATTTTGGTGCTGCATGCAAAAGGCTTCCGAAGCTTAACATGGAACTTCCAAAGGTTGTAGAGTTCTTCCGAAGACAAAGAAAAAGACCAACTTCCGAAGACAGAACTCTCTTCCGAAGACAGAACTTTACTTTCGAAGACAAGTGCATACTTTCGAAGTTCAAGACTTAGAAGAATAAAGTAAAGACCACTTCCGAAGTATGACGATAAGAAGAAATCTCCAAGCCTTGAAAGAAGCAGCCTCTTCCGAAGTATAAGTGGCTTCGAAAGTACTTACTCTTCCAAAGCCATTTAACCTTTGGAAGACACTGCTATGAACCAGTGGACACAAGTATGGTCTTTGACACTCTGTTGCAAACTTCTGATACAGTATGGCTTCTTCCTAAAGAGCCATGTTGTTGACCATACTTTATTCCACTGTTCACATTTTCATGATAGTACATGTTACCAACTTTAGTTGGTGACAAAAGGTAAGTTAGGGACATGTCCTGACTACCAAATCTCAGATAAGACTTTATCCGAGATACCTTAATCTTTAGTCTTGTAGTATAGACTTTAGCTATAGGATCCCAGCTGATATCAAAGTATATCCGGCTGTAGATAGTATTATATATAGGTTCTCCTTGTAACTCATTGTAACACATCATCTGCTTGTAAGAGTCTTGTATTTTGAGTTGAGAATCAATATATATAAGAATCTTGAAAATTATCTTACTGTGTTCTTTATTCCTTTCTATATTGTGATCAACTCTTATTGATTCTTCATATACCCGAGTGTTGTTCTAGGTGAGTTTGAGAGAAAAACATTGTGTTTAAGTGACAAACACCGATCCTGCAATTGGTATCAGAGCTCCTCAGGCTCTTGATTGCGTGATCTCACCATCCAATCAACTTGTTTTTACTCCTCCCTACCACTCACTCACTCAATGGCCCTTAACAAATCCAAGGTAGAGATGGGAACAATGACAAAAGCTCCCATCATTACCCCTGAAAACTTCAGGTCTTGGAGTAGAAGAATAGAGGGCTTCATTAGATACCAAGACAACAAACTATGGAACTCCATTGTCAATGGACCGTATAAGCCAAAGGTGGCATCACCTGGTGGAAACGATGCCATGATAGAGAAGGCTGTCGAGGACTATTCTGATGAAGACAGAAAGAAGATGGACATCGATAGCAATGCTATGAGTATTCTCATGACTGCAATACCGAACTCTATTATGGTGGGGTTCAAGCATTTCAAGACTGCTAAACAATTGTTTGATGCACTTGCTCAGATGTACTCAAGCTCCAATGACTCAAAAAATGACTCACTGAAGCAGCAGTTCGAGAACTTCACTCATATTGCTGGAGAGACCCTCAGCCAGCAGTACTTCAGGTACATGGATCTTATCTCTTCCCTTCAGTCTGTGAAGATCACTCCTGAACTCAGACATCTCACCAGAAAGTTTATGAGTGCTCTTCCTAACGAGTGGACATTCTACTGTGTCTCTATCAAGAGAACAGAAAACTTATACACTCTTTCCATGACTGAACTCTACGACATCCTTGATGGATATCGCCTAGAGATGGAGAGTAAGAAGGGCCACCAAACAAGCAGACCCATGAGTCTTCCTGCTAGCAACGCTTTAATGGTTGCTGAAGGCTCATTAACCCCTCAACCTCAGCATTTCCTGACTTATCAGCAGTCATCCTGCTCTTCCGGACCTTACATCACTTTTCCTGAGACTCCAAGGTCTCAACAGGCTCAACATAACTCCTTCCAGGAAAGTTGTGCCTTTGTTTCAGGAAGTGGACACTTAGGAGATTTTCAATACTATTTTGATAATCTTGAGTGTTTTAGTCCAGATGATGTAAAATACGTGGACATTGTCAAGCAGATGGCTCTCTTAACTTACAGAGCGAAGAAGTTCTTTAAAAGAACTGGAAGGCATTTCCCTCAAAACCCAACTACCAGTAAGTTCGGGTTTGACAAGAGGTTCCAAATGCTGACCCTTCCCTTCCAGAGATGAAGGACGAGGCATCAATAGAGGCCACCACAGGGAAGGAACATATAGATGTACCCATCTCCTCCTGTGAAGATCAAATCCTAACCACTAAAGCCAGAAGAAGTAGAGCTAAAGCTGCTAGAAGAACTGCTAAGAAGGTGGCTGAGTCCAAACTGAAAATTAACCCCAAGCAGAAGGGTGTCTTTATCTCAGCTGGATTCCAAGTGTTAGGTACTTCTGATTCAGGAAAGGAATGTAATACCAACATTCCTGTCCTCCCAAAGGATCAGAAGTTGAAGGGAAAAGTTGCTGATGAAGAAAAGAAGCCCAAGAAACAACAACCCTCACTTTCCCAAAAGACTAACATAGCATGCATCATGTGTGGCCTGGAAAATCACATGGCAAAAGATTGTTACTACAATCCTGCAAGCACACATTATGAAAATAATGTTAGGAAAGAGGGAGTCAAGGAATGTTTCACATTTGGACCTTTTCAAATGGTTCAAGTGATGAAAAAGGGAAGGCTAGTCTTGGAAGCCAGGTTGCTTTCGGAAGAAACTCCTTCTTCCGAAGGGAAAATGGCTTCGGAAGCAAAAACTACTAAGGTTCGGAGAACAAGAAAGCTCCCTTGAAACCATCCAAGAAGAAGACTTCTTTGGAAGAAAAGGTGGTGAAGGCTTCTTCCGAAAAGAAAGAAGCTTCGGAAGAAGGCAATGCTGCAAAAGCTTCAACAAGCTCATCCTCCAAGGTCAGCCAACGGGTGGCTTGGAAGATCAAGGAAGATGCTGCAGCCCAAACCTCTTCTTCGAAGATCTCTATTGAACCCCCATGCATAACATTTGGTTCAATCATGTCATTATCTTTGGAAGAATCCAAGACCAGCAAGGCTTGGGCTTCCAAAAAAAACTAACAATATCATCTTATGTGCAGGACATCCATTTGACAAGAACAACAATGTCTGGATTGTAGATAGTGGATGCTCTAGGCATATGACAGGGAACAGATCTCTACTTTAACAGTTTCAGAACTATGATGGAGGTCCTGCCCAATTTGGAGGTGAGGCCGGAGGATATATTTATGGTAGAGGGAGTATATCCAACGGTAAATTAAAAATTGACAAAGTTCACTTTGTCAAACAGCTTGAACACAATCTGTTAAGTGTTTCTCAATTCTGTGATCAAAAGCACCAGATGCTATTCACAGAACATGAGTGCATTATCCTCAAACCAGGGATGACAATTCCTCCAGAATTGGTGCTTCTTAGATCTCCCAGGAAAGGGGATATGTACAAGCTTGATATGCACAATGCTTCCCCAATGGGTGAAGTATCATGCTTTCTTTCCAAAGCTGATAGTGATGAGTCAACATCGTGGCATAAACGTATGTGTCATGTAAATTTTAAGACAATGAACAAATTGGCTAGAAATAACTTGGTACATGGTTTGCGTAAAAAGGAATTTTTCTGCAAAGATAACTGTGTTGCATGCCTGAAAGGGAAACAACACATAACATCTCATAAATCCAAATGTGTTAACTCAATCACTACTCCATTACACTTATTGCACATGGATCTATTTGGTCCCACAAGTATAATGAGCATTGGAAGGAAATCATACTGCCTTGTGATAGTTGATGATTTTACAAGATTCACATGGGTATTCTTTTTAAGAACTAAAGATGAAACTGCCGAAACATTAAAATCTTTTGTTCTTAAAATAGAAAATCAAATTGATCACAAGGTTAGAATCATTAGAAGTGATCAACGGACTGAGTTTAAGAACTTCGTTCTTGACTCATTCTATAACTCAAAAGGGATTGCCAGACAATACAGTGCTCCCCGAACTCCTCAACAAACGGTGTTGCTGAGAGGAGGAATAGGACACTTATTGAGGCTGCTCGAACTATGTTAGCTGATTCAAAGCTACCTCTAACATTCTGGGCAGAGGCAGTCAGCACTGCATGCTATGTGCAGAACAAAGTTCTTGTAGTTAAGCCACATGGAAAGACCCTTATGAGCTATGGAACAAGAGGCCACCGTTCATTGGCTTTCTAAGGTCCTTTGGCAGCAGGTGTATCATACTTAACACAAAGGACAATTTAGCAAAATTTGCTGAAAAGTTGGATAATGCTATCTTTGTTGGATACTTTTCTAGCTCCAAAGCTTACAGAGTATACAACATTAAGAATCAAAAATTTGAGGAACCATCCAACATAGTTGTTAATGAGCACACTCCTTATGTTAGGGGGAATGGCCCTGATCATATTTTTGATTTAAATTGTTTCCAAACTATTCTAAACCATCTTGTGAGAATGTTTCAGTTGGAACAGGTGCTTAAAATGATGTTGATGCTACTGCTAATGATCAACTGTTTGAGCTTCCCAGACCTAGTCCAAGTTCTCCAAGTGCTGCAATACATCAAGCTTCCACTATTCATAGATCTGATAGTTTAACCATATCAAGGAACAGTGAAACTTCAACAAGTGAATCACTTACTGAGCCTCAAAACTCATAAGGTGATCCACCACAACACCAGGCAGAAGGAAGTAGTATTTTGAAGGAACATGCAACTGTTAATACTACTTCACAACCAACTATTGATGATGTTTCTCATTCATTCAATCAGTCCTCATTTAATGACTTTGAAATAGCAGCTGGACAGGGTGTTCCAGTTCCTGAGCAGAATTTATCCAACCTAGATTTATCTCTGCAACTGGAAGTGATTCCTCATCTTAGGATTCACAACACTCATCCAACTGAGAACATCATAGGGGATGTCACTAAGGGTGTGAGAACAAGAGGACAGACTCATCAAGGGAATGTCTGCTTGTACTCATGCTTTCTATCTCAGATGGAACCCAAGAAGGTAGAAGATGCCTTGAAAGATAGTAGCTGGATTGAATCGATACAAGAGGAGCTGCTTCAATTCAAGAGACAGAAGGTATGGAACCTATGTCCGCTACCATCTGGTCAAGTACCTATAGGCACCAAATGGGTTTTCAAAAACAAGAGAGATGATAGAGGCTTGATCATCAAGAATAAAGCAAGACTTGTAGTTCAAGGATACACTCAAGAGGAAGGAATCGATTATACTGATGTCTTTGCACCAGTTGCAAGACTTGAGGCGGTTAGGATCTTCCTTGCTTATGATGCATCCAAGGACTTCACTGTATATCAACTTTATGTCAAGTGTGCATTTCTATATGGGGATATAGATAAGGAAGTCTATGTATACCAACCTCTAGGATTTGAAGACCCACAACACCCCAACTATGTGTGCAAGTTGGATAAAGCTCTGTATGGGCTGCACCAAGCACCTAGGCTGTGGTATGAGACTTTGTCTCAGTTTCTTTCGAAGAATGGCTACACTAGAGGTACCATTGATAAGACTCTCTTCATCAAAAAGTCTGGAAAGGACATCTTGCTCGTTCAAGTCTATGTTGATGACATCGTATTTGGTTCCTCAAATGACCAAATGTGCAAGGACTTTGAGAGCATTATGAAGAAAAAGTTTGAGATGAGTTTCATGAGAAAAATGGACTTTTTTCTTGGAATTCAGATAAAGCAAATGAAGGAAGGGTTTTTCATTAATCAATCTAAGTATGTCTCTGACATCTTAAAAAGATTTGAAATGAAAGATTGCAAGCCTGCCAAGACACCCATACCCAAAAACCATAATCTTTGTCCTGATCTTGAGGGGAAGGATGCTGATCAACATCAGTATAGGGCAATTATTGGTTCTCTGATGTATCTTACAGCTAGTAGACCTGATATCATGTTTGCTACTTGCATTTGTGCAAGATATCAGGCTGCTCCAAAGGTGTCTCACCTAGTGCTATTAAGAGAATCCTCAGATACCTCAAAGGCACCTAAATTAGGTCTCTAGTATCCCAGAAACAAGGATTTCAATCTCTATGGATACTCTTGACAGTGACTATGGAGGCTGTAATGTTGACAAGAAATCAACATCAGGAGGATGTCAATTTCTTGGTGGAAGGATCATCTCATGGCATGCAAGAACAATCCTGTGTCTCTACATCAACTGCTGAAGCTGAATACATTGCTGCCGCTAGTGTTGTGCTCAACTGCTATGGATTCAAAATCAGATGTTAGACTATGGATTTAACTTTATGAGCACTCCTATCCATATTGACAACAATAGTGCTATCTCAATTACTGAAAATCCGGTGAAGCACTCCAAGACAAAGCATATTGACATCACGTATCATTTCATTAGAGATATTCATGAGAAAAATCTAATTAAGTTAATCAAAGTTGATTCAAATGAACAATATGCTGATCTGTTCACAAAAGCTTTTGATGAACAAAGATTTAAGTATCCCATAACAGCTATTGGGATGATAAACATTGATTAATTTAATCTCTTTTGAAAACCTTTTTAATATGTAAGTCTTGTGTCAATACAATTTAAACCCTGTTACAAGTAGTTCTATCTAAACTTTTCTGAGTGTAAATTCCTTCCGAAGAGAAATTAACCCTCGGAAGACATTCTCATATCTTCCGAAGCAAGATTTCTCAAAGGATAACTTTCTTCTCGGAAGAATTTTTGGCCTCGGAAGAAGCGATTGATTGTATATCAGATCTACTTCTGAGACTTACAGATTCTCCATTCGAAAGCAACTCTAACCTTCGGAAGCAAAGTTTTGGCTTCGAAAGTAGGAATTGCCTTCGAAAGACAAGTTACTTTGGAAATGTTTTCCACTCGGAAGAGAGATTCTACTGTGTAACGTAATCTCTTGGGCCCCACACTGTAAAAAGCAAAGATTTGTTAATGATGTCGGATTATTTAACTGATTTTAACCTTACCGTCACTGTCATTTCTTCCACTTAACTATCACATCACCTTATCCTAACCTCCATTACCGCCTTACCACCCTCTTTTAAATAATCTCGACTGTTCAATTTCATCTTCTTACTTGCAACTTTACTGTCGTAGGAATTTATCCTCTCCAACTTTACCCAAGCTCCAAATCTTCTACATTCACCTTTCCCAAATGGCACTTAACCCTCAGCACAACCAAGTCGCACTTCTTGATTCTTCAAGAGATGCTGACTTCTCTGAAATCATCTCCTTTCTCACCCAATCAACCTACTACACTGCCCTTACCGTTAACCCCACTATTTTGGGGAAATGGTCAAGTCAAAACCCTAAATGGGATTCATGTACTACGGTCCAGCATCTGTGGACAGGAGTTGATCATCACTGAATCACTCATTAGGGAGCACCTTGAGCTTCATGATGAAGGAGCTCCTACTGAATTCCCTAAGGAAGATTTGGATAGCACTTATATCCTAATGGGATATGGTGGAGACATCAGCAGATCAACTGTTTACAAGTTCAACTTCTCCTACAATTGGAAGTTCCTCCTGCATGTTGTTCTTCATTGCTTGTCCAACAAATTCGGAGGATGGGATCAAATCCCTTATGAACTAGGATGCTTAGTTCATGAATTGGTGAGAGGCCTGCGCTTCTATTACTCACGATTTGTGTTTTCAAATCTGATAGGAAATCTGCAAAGGGAGACATTCTTCATGTATCCTAGGTTCCTTTAACACATAATCAACTGTGAGTTGGACCAGAGCATGCTTGTTTGTGCAACTGCTTTGACTGTCCCCCACATGCGGCCTACCATCTTCAAAACATTGAAGAAGGTATCCACCAACTTCACTAGAAGGTATACCACTCTGCTTCCAGGTATGATTAAGCGCATAGCTCCTGGTGACATCCCTGTTCACCCCACAGGTGATGAACCCACACCAGCAACCACCTCCACAATGCCAACACTACCTTCTCCATCCATCACCATCACTTATAAAAAATGCCCCAAACGAACCCTTGTTCAATCTACTCTGATTGAACAAGCCCCTCCTGTTCAATCCAAAAAGACTAGAGTGGAAACATAGGCTCCCACTCAATCAGAGGTCTCTCCATCCTTCTTTTTTTACCTCAATTTGGGTTTTAAGTCTCCTTAGTCTCAAACCCAGGAGCCTGATACCCAAACCAACATCCCTCAGAATGAGTACCTACACTCTTCTGAGCAGCCAACAAGGGACAACCCCACCAGAGGCTCAATGCCTGTAGACATTGACCAAAGTCCCAGGTCAGTAGGATTAACCTCTCTATCTTTCATTGACCTTCTATTCAAAACTGATGAAGAGATAACATCTCTCCATGGCAATGAAGTTAATCTACAATACCCTCTTCAAGATCAACAGAGCCGGGAGAAATCCCTTATCTCTAGCCCCCATCAGCAACCAGTAACTGAGGTAAGTCCCACTGATGTGGAGGGGACTCATGTAGATTCAGCTGCCACTACAGAAGGTGCCTCAATGGACCTTGTGGATAGTGGTAACATCTCTCAGACTGAATCTACGGCAACCAAGCCCTTTGATGACTCTGAAAGAGACATCATTGAGCATGGGAAACCAGGGTGCCAAGAAACCATATCTGGTGGTGAGGCTGAACATACTAGGTATGTTACCTCATCTCCTCGTGATTCTTCAAAAGAAGATGAGGGAAGCATGCAACTCCTTGTTAAAGACCTTCTATCTAAAGTCTCAAACCTTGAATCCTTGGTTAGGACTTTAGAAGCAAGGTCTGCCACTCAGCAACTTGAGATTGACAATCTCAAGGCTCAACTAGATGAGAAACAGACAGAGAGGTCTGTTAGGCATGTACCTATTCAGGTCTCATTGACTTCTTCCTCTAGCTCATCTAGCTCTCAAGATGATGCTACCAAAAAGGGGGAGAATGTTCAAAGACAAACACATGACGAACCACAGAGCCGACCTTCAACTTCAACATCTTCTTTTCCCATCATCACAGTGACTGAGCCACCTCAAGTCATTCTTTAGATTGACCCAAGGATGCTCCGTGATCTCTACAGACTCTTCACCAAGTTTCTGTTGAGATCCTCCTTTGAGCATCCAAGCCATGATGCTGCAATGATCTAATTTGGAGCAGAAGAGCTTCAAAGGCTGACTGCACCTTCTACCACTGTGAAAGAAGTTAGTCAAACTAAGGTCCACCTGGAACCTAAGATTCAATTTGAAGGGGAAATGGGGACTGATGGTCCAGCAACTGAAATAGTTGGGACAGAATCTACATCTCCTTCTGCTTCCGAAGCTGAAGTTAAAGCCTCGAAAAAGCTGAATCTTTCGAAGCTGAAATGGAAGCTGCGGAAGGATTGTTTAAAATGTCCGAGGAACTGATCATCACAGATGCAATCCTTGAAATGGCATCTGAGGTGAACAGTGAGGACTTTCTGATGCCACCTCCATCCCAGACACCATCTCTGCCTCTCTCACAATCAGAAACCTCTCTCCAAGAACCACCACAGTCAGGATCTTCAAAAGACAAAGGAAAAAGGAAGATGGTTGCGGAAGAGCTTCAGGAAGAGGAGAAGATTGAGAAACTCAAGAAGAAAGAAGACTTCAAACTAGGAAGTTGCTAGCTGCTAGTACAAAAGCAGTTGCATCCAATCAGGAGGCTGTCATCAATAAAAGGAGAGAGGAGATCATTGATCAGCTCATTGAGTTGGGAGCTACCAATGAAGAAACACTCCTGCTACCATTAGAGGAGTTGGTGGATCTGGAGAAGGCAACCAGGCTGAAACTTGAGGAAGAAGCTAGGTTGGCCTTGGAGATGGAAGAAGAGAAATAGAAGAAAGCTGAATTGCAGCTAAAGAGAGACAGGGTGAACTTCCTACTCTCTAGAGGCTTTGATCTTCAAGAACTTTCTCCACACAATGATGATACGATCCTCTGGCTCTACAACAAAGAGCAGGATCAAATAGAGAAAGAAAGGAAGAAGGTTGCAAAAGAAAAGGCAAGAGAGAAGAAGAAGGAAGAAGAAGGCAGGGTCACTGCCTCCAAGAAGCTCACTGAGAAGGCCTGGATGAAGGACTATCTTCGGGCTCATGGCTTCTTAAGAAGGCAGGTGGGTCCCATGTCTGAAAGAACACTCCAACGGATTGTCAGTGAAATTAAGGCTGACATCCGAATGGGGAAAAAGAAAGAGATGTATAGAAGGGTAAAAGGGATGACCTTCACTGCTACCACCCAACCACAACCTGAACCTTCACCCTTACCTTTCACCATTAAACCTGAACCTTTCACCCTTGAACCCACATCACTACCCACACCTACTCCCTCACCTCAACCACCCAAACTTCCCATCATCCAACCCAAAACACTAGCCAGAACCTCTGAACCTAAACCTACCCAATTACCATCCAAACCATCCCCTCAGCCTTCTCAACATCTCTCTCTTGAAAAGTTTAAGGCAATCAAGACGAAGCTCGCCAACTGCACTACTCTGAGTGAAGTCTCTTGTGTAGAAGACTCTGTCAACATCACCTATGTTGATGGTTCTTCATGTTCCCTCACAAGAGATAAATTCCTTGATCTGCCTAGAGGAACTTTGGACCAGGCTGTGAGACTTCTAGGACTCAACTCAGAATCTTTGAATGATGAAGAGAAGAAGCTCAGAAGGAAACTGATGACTCTACGGGATACAAAGAAAGAGGATAAGATTCCTAGTCAGTCTCTTGCCCCCAGAAGGAAGATAATCCAGTGGAGGTTTGATGAACCTTCTCACAACTTTGTTATAGAAAGAGAGAATGGTGAAGTCAATAGACTCAATGCAACCTCTCTGCTACACTCCAGCAGGTTCGACCTTGCTGAGCTAGCAGAGAAGCCATTCTCCAACCCCTCCAACTCTGAAATTGCTGCACTTATCAGAAATCATCTCAGCAGTCTTCATCTAGCTGAGTTAACTGCAAAGGCAAAGATTGAAGAAGAGTTGAAGTTGAGAAGACAGGAAGACAAGGAAAGATCTCCCATCAAAGGTGTTGCCTTTCTACAGATGGTGGAAGGTCCTGAATTGGAACCTATAGTTCGATGGGAATATGATTACAGTTCCCATCAACTAACTCTTTTCAGAGGGCAACAACAAAGGGTACATGTTATCCAAGATGAGAAACTAGATTTCCTGTCTACTAAGGATCTGTACAAGCTTCTCAGCACCACATCAGGTAAGAACAAAAAGACAGACAAATATTTACTCTCCTTGGTGCTGAAAGTTTTGAGAATTCAAGACAAGTGAAGTTTTGGTAGCATCAGCCTAGCGGAGTTTGTTGGATCAAGTAGAAGGCTAATGCAACCAAAATTATGTCACTTAAGTTATTTTGGTGTTGCATGCAAAAGGCTTCCGAAGCTTAACATGGAACTTCTGAAGGTTGTAGAGTTCTTCTGAAGACAAAGAAAAAGACCAACTTCCGAAGACAGAACTCTACTTCCGAAGACAAGTGCATACTTCCAAAGTTCAAGACTTAGAAGAATAAAGTAAAGACCACTTCTGAAGTATGATGATAAGAAGAAGTCTCCAAGCCTTGAAAGAAGCAGTCTCTTCCAAAGTATAAGTGGCTTCAGAAGTACTTACTCTTCCGAAGCCATTTAACCTTCGGAAGACACTACTATGAACCAGTGGACACAAGTGTGGTCTCTGACACTCCGTTGCAGACTTCTGATACAGCATGGCTTCTTCCTAAAGAGCCATGTTGTTGACCATATTTTATTCCACTGTTTACATTTTCATGATAGTACATGTTACCAACTTTAGTTGGTGACAAAAGGTAAGTCAGGGACATGTCCTGACTACCAAATCTCAGATAAGACTTTATCCGAGATACCTTAATCTTTAGTCTTGTAGTATAGACTTTAGCTATAGGATCCCAACTGATATCAAAGTATATCCGGCTGTAGATAGTATTATATATAGGTTCTCCTTGTAACTCATTGTAACACATCATCTGCTTGTAAGAGTCTTGTATTTTGAATTGAGAATCAATATATAAAAGTATCTTGAAAATTATCTTACTGTGTTCTTTATTCCTTTCTATATTGTGATCAACTCTTATTGATTCTTCATATACCCGAGTGTTGTTCTAGGTGAGTTTGAGAGAAAAACATTGTGTTTAAGTGACAAACACCGATCCTGACATGTTATTTCTTTGTTTGATGCTTTTGTATTGTTTGAACTTATTTGTCTTGTATGTTTTAATAAATCATGATATTTAATAATATTTCAATTTAATTAGTTTCATGTGCTATGAGCAATCGTCTCACATTCGTCCGCCCGGAAGATTCCGCCGTCGGTCGGGGTGTGACAAGTTGGAGTTAATGTCGACCAATTAGTGAAAGTTAAGATTATTTAAATCCAATAACTTTATTTCTTAAAGTACAGAACTTTTATTTTTAGATAATTCTCTTCAAGTATGATTTATATATGTAAAATATCATAAAATAGTAATCACGTTCTAAAAGTGTTTTAGTTAGGTCACTCATACGTATTTATCCAAACTCGATAACGAAACCAATAAATTGAGTGTGTCAAAAAAGAAATAGAGGAGAAGACGTGGGGATTAAGATTTTTAATATATGTACAATGGTAATAATTAGAGGTTGCACATAAGTACAATATGATCATGTCTTTGTCATAGGCTATATTAAAAAACATTTTAGTGATAATAAAAATAATTAAAATCCACATCACCCTCCAAATAAGCATTAAAAAATAGTTTCTAACTAAAACAAAAAGAAAACATGATAAAAAATATGTTAAAATCTATAATTTAAATAAAAATATGAAGTTGTGTGATTTAGTTGGAACAATTTTCAATTTTAAGTGAAGAAAATAAAATACTTTTAAAACTTTATTACTACTTTGTAAAGTTATCATTTTAGATAAATATGTAAATTTACAAGTTTAAAGGATATATGATATTGTTTTTATATTTATTTTTCTTTTTAAACATAAATTCTTAATTCTTTCAAGATAAATGCATCACAATCTTCACATTATAGGATTTGAATATCAAATCTTTTAGTTACGAGGCAAACTAATTAACCATCAGTATCCAACCTACAGGTTAATAGGATTTGGGCCTCAAAACCTTTAGCTTATATGGTTAAATGATTATGAAAGTAATAACATGTGAGTTAGATGTAGCTCAAAAATACTCGTATGTTCAATGTTAACACTCCCGAATCCTTGCACAGAAACTCAAGACATCATCACCATAGATGCCATAGATCGATATTGGATAGATAGTCGAAGGTCTCAACTCAAATATGCATTTTGCTGACAATCATGATACACGATCAATGGTATGGCCGAGCCATAGGTCAACCTTGTAAGAGACATCAAATAATAAGGGGCTCTTACAAATTGCAGAACCACAATCGATGTCAAGAACTAACTGTGGATTGCCTCTAACCCTTAAGTATTTTAAGTGAAATTACACGTGCATTTCAGCAACAACTTCGCAAGGTAGATAAATGCATGGACATGGTGAAGGGAAATAAGAAAGGAGTTAATTACTCATGAGATTATTATAAAAACTAGAGTAAATTACACGGATATCCCTTGTGTTATGTTTAAATTGCGGTTTTGAACCCCATATTTGAAAAACTATAATGTCAGTTTTAAAGTATGTTCAAACATAAAAGGTTTGGTTTTTGACATGAATGGATAGTTATATCTTTTTGTTAAGTTATGTAAAATGATTAAAATACTCTTAGTATTAAAATACATTCCCAACACCACCACCATGACCGTATAAATCATCACCGTTAACAGTCAACCTTGTTTTGACCATACCGCCACCACTATTGACCATCGTAGATCCACCGCCCAACACCACCATCATATCATCTTTGTCATCATCGTTTCTCACCACCACCATCGCCATTACTCCCTAATCTTCCACCACCGCCACCCATTGCTAAACCTAATCATTGGTCATCACCACCATCTCCATCGTTAATCGACAACACCAAAACTTCATCTCGCATCCAACACCATACTTGTTTAAGTTTGCATTAGATCTGAAACTTACTCAACATTTACAACGAGTGCTTCATAAAGGGGCGACGATGGTTACAGGTGGTGATTGGGGGTTGCACGCTCATCGGGGAACACTTATTAGTAGATAGGGTCATGGATCGATGGGTTATGGCAGAAACAGTGGTGTGTTGATGTAGATAGAGGTGGATGGGTCTAATAAAACATGTTTTATTTTTTAAAACGTTAAGGGTATTTTGATCGTTTTTTAAAATTTTAATAAAAAGTTAACCTCCATCCAATTACGGGATCAAATCTGTTACGTTTATACATAATTTGAAACTGGCGTGTAAAATAACCATACTTTTA
Organism: Flaveria trinervia; assembly: GCA_025506515.1. Lineage (NCBI taxonomy): Eukaryota > Viridiplantae > Streptophyta > Magnoliopsida > Asterales > Asteraceae > Flaveria > Flaveria trinervia. The sequence continues at coordinate 87,458,401 of CM046445.1, read as the reverse complement.
GAAAATTTGCTTCAAAGGGTTTATCGAAGGAATCTTCAACTCTTCAAGTTTTAACTTTAATACTCTTGAGTAATGACTCATACTACAATCCAAAACTTAAGTGTAAAAAGCAAAAGAAGACCAAACATGAGTGCATAATTGATACAATAATGCTCTACTTTGTAAATATTATATAAATGTAATATAAATGTAATCAATTTCTTAATGGTGTGAAAATTAGTGGTGTTCAATTTCATTTTGCAACAAGGGAAGTCAATGTGATCTCTATCATGTTGGAGAGTTGTAATGATATATATCATCTAAAGAGAACAACATTTATTCTAGTTATCTCTATTGTTTTAGATAGAAAGGAACAACAAAGTAAACATACCACAAGCTTTACATTCACCTTAATCACTAAAAATCATCATGTTCATATGTGTTTGATAAGAGCCTTTAACAAATATTTCCTTGAGTTATGTCTAGAAGCCATAAAAACCTTTTTATATAATTAAAAATAGTCTACAAGCTTAACATTCACCTAAACCACAAGCTCAAAGAGTAAACATTATACCACTAGCTTAACATTCATCTAAATCAATATTTCCTTTTAGAGAGGAAGATGAAACTCTTGGTTAAAATCAAAGAATAAAAATACCACAATATAAACTCTCAATAACAGTAATCAGTTTCTTATAAGCTATAATACAAGAAACTGCAATGACAGACTTTATAAATGGGTTTAAGAATCGAATAACAATTAAATTAAACCGATAACAACATATAAAACTGTCAACTCCCTTCCTATCTTTACATAACAAACAGTACCACTTTAAAGTACAACTCATTATAGCAGAATTTGACCATCCCTGCCGCAGTCAAAGGATTGACCTAAATTCAATCACAGCTGATACAATAAAATAACACACTCCCCTTAAACAAATCCACTACACCACAACAAAAGCTAAATTTGATGCATATATACCCATGTCCTCAACAAAATATACCACACAAAATTTAATCTTTTGCAGACTCCATCATTCAATCATTATTATTATTTTCTACTTCCTTCCAGAGAGCCTGACCCGACCCGACCTGACCTGACCCCTCTAACTCGATGCGTCGATCTCCTTTCCATTTTCATGGAGATGTCTTTTCAATCTTCTGAGCCATATTTCATAGTCCATAGGATAAGGTGTTCCACAGAGACTATCAACATAATCAGCAAATGCTTTTAGAACGGCAGATATGTCCCCGAGCGTTTGCTGAATTAACCGCTTTGACCAAACACCATCTCGCCATTCCAACGCCCCTTCAACAGAATCCAAGTCGGGTAAATCCCCACCAGATGCGAAATAAAGCAAATAAACAAGACTCTCTGCATCAGATGCTGAACATAGTTTTCCTTCCTGAAGGGCGTATGTGGATGAGAAATGAAGATTCATAGCCGGGCGGTCTCTTTCCTCCAAAATGGCATGACCCCACCCGACTAGCACAAAGTAAGGCTGATGGGCAGTGCTTGATGTTACATAAATTATATTTTCAGGTCTAATATCCCCGTGTCTAATGCCTGCAGTGCCAGCTGTTGAGAGAGCTGATAAGCAATCGTGACAACATCTAATAGCTTCGTCTGACCCGAACTGACCCATCCTGACCATGTCGGCTACTGTCCTGCCAACCGGGCTCGTAACCAGAACTGGTGTCCCGCACCATGGGTTGTCACAGTTCCCACTCGAGCTCGGTTTTTTACATGGTCCAGGGTGAATTATCTTGCCTGACATGATTAGTTGTGGTAAATACTTGCTGGATAAACCATTTTGTTTCATAACTGAAAATACTTTAGTTTGTCTCTGTACTTGATACCATAGTTTCATATCTTCCCATGCAGGTTCAAGCTGAGACGGATGTGAACCAACATATAAAAACAAGCTTTTTCTTGGATCTTCAACTAAGGAAATGATGTAAGACAGCATTTCACCGTCACTTAAAACTTCATTAATCTGATAACTTTTTTGCCAATTTGAATCTTCAACCAACAAAACAGACCCCACTTCTAGCTTAACCGGTTTTCGAGGCTCGATATTAACAGGTTCTTCTTGTACTTCAACAATTTCTGGTGAAATGCTGTGTTGTTGGAGTTTAAAAACACCATTTCCGTTTATTCCAATATCCAATTCTCCTAATCTTCTTTCGTTTCTTCTTGCTTGGAGACGAGAACTGTGGTCAGCAGCTAAATCTTCAATTGAGTTTCTGGGCATTCCCACATATTGGACCATTGAATGAAACGTTGCAAAAAGTACCTGTAAAGCACCTATATCCCCCCAATTGGCGTTCCCGAGCTTATTCCAGATTCTATCAAAAGGAGATACTGAAACATGTGAATAGTTCATGATCCATTCAGCAGCACACTGATAAACATTACTAATGTCAAAATCAAATTTGGTCAAATCTCCTTCGATTTTCACAACACCGCCATACTGACAATCTGTTATAATAACAAAAACTGAATTTAAAACTGATGGGTTTCTTGATCTACGAAGACTCCTTGATAGTAAGATACGTACACCATAAAACAGGGCTTCAGCCAAAATAGACAGGGACGGAACTGTAACTCCACCTTCCTTTGTAAGGTTTTCGATCTCAGGCCTTAAAAGAGCTATTTCAAGAATATCATGCCATTTACCATGTGGGTGTCTCGGGTTGTTGACCATTACAGCAGTGGCACAGAGACCACCAAGTTTTCCATTAGCAATAGCTTTTTCGGCTTGATAGAATTTGAAATTTGCATCATAGAGACATGCAACAGTTAAAGGCATGGGTTCATTTTCATTCCAAAATGCATCCCATAATCCTTTTACACTTGCATGTAGGAAATCTTCTATGGCAAGAAAAGCAGTAGCTTCTATGGTGCTTGATGGTGATGCATAAGCAGCACTGGGCATTCGAATTAGTTGCTGAAAAGAAACGCTTTCTAATGCATAATCAAACTTTTGGAGACTGATCAAGTCAAAAGGAACATCAAAGTCAAATGAATTTTCTGATAAACTCTGAAACCAATCTTCAAGATTCGCAGTAAAGGCTTGACTGTCTGTAAATCTATGGAGGAACTGTTCCCGAACCCTACCACCTGAAGAAATACTCGATTTATGCGTCCCTGACACTACTGAATCCTGGTCCAATGACCCACCTGCATAGGAGAGACATGGTCAAATCTTCAACAATTTCGCATTTTGACTTTTTTGCTTGTAGAAGATCATTTTCCAAAAGACAAGGATTTGAAAGACAAATCGCAGTTCGGTTAACCTCAAAATATAAGAAACAATCTAACCTCATATGCAGTTAGGCCAAAAATTTGAACCTAGACCTAACCTCATTTAGCTGTTGACCTCTATTTGTGGCTAACATGTCTGGTTGGTGGTTAACCCCTATGAGGCAAAGAATACAGAATCCAAAAATGTATTGATTTCAAAATAATCAATTGTGTTCACTAATCAGCTTCCTCAAAAGAAATGATATTATGTTTGAACTGAGCAAAAAAAGGGCAAAGAAATTGATGGGAGCTTCTGGATTTTAACGCAAGAAAGACGAATCTGGCCTTGAGCCGTAAAATAAGGGTCAGGATTTTCTACTTACATACATTAGGAATATTCGTTTTTGCGATAAGCCCAAAAAATGTATTAATGACATAAAACTGAAACAACAGACATTGTTGCAGACTTGTAGAAACCTAATGCACTACACATAAACTAACACAAGTGAGCATACAGGACGGGGGTGAGAAAAATGATGCCCTAATACTTGCATCAGGTGATGTGATATAACTCAATAAGATGAAATACCTATAAGATTTCTTAAGTAGGTGCAGAGGGCTCTCTAGAAACATGAACTATAAAAATTGTACAGTAGTTCCTAAAAAGCAATAGGAATGCGTCAAATGACAATATACATAAGCATAATGTTTTTCCTGTCAATTTACTTAAAGAAGGCTAGAGTGCTAGACATCATAATTCATGTACCCACATACACGATGATAAAATGTGAGGTGGCAAATCTGGATGTCCGGGTTCACTAACATGTTATTATCTGATTTGGGTTGGGTTGGGTTGGGTTGGGTTGGGTTGGGTTGACCAAAACAAATTTGTGTCTGAAATTAAGAATTCATGTTCATGTACCCACGAACACAATGATTGAATTTGTGGTGGCAGTTATTTTATGTTCTGGGTTTGGTTGACGAAAACAAATTTGTGTCCAAAATTCTTTACTTTTTATATTATAAGTAATTGAGAAGGTTTTATGCATTAAATATACATCGTGGTTATCAATTTGACTGATTTGGTCTGTTTCATTTAAGCTAACTCTTTCTATTATAATGTTTTGACCTATTACAAATGAACTAAACCCAGATGAATCCATTTATAAGTAATGAATAAAATATGTTAGCTCTAGCTAAAAGAAAACAAGTTTTGTCACAGAAAAAACTTGACTTCCTATGATGTCAACATAAATAAAATGCTTCAACAAAATAGGGCCATAATAACGATAACTTATTCACGTTTGAGATCACATATAAAGGCACACAAGAAGCTCTAGGCTCATGTTTATTAAACCCAATGTTAAATGTGAACATAATCCATACACTGAAAGCACAATTGTGGAATAAAGGATTCTTTACCTTCTAAGATAGCAGGGTGCATAGGAAAGCAGCATTGCCCAAGAATTAGGAAGGCAGTAGTCAGGCAAATTTCCGGGTAAGGTATATGCAACCACTAATAGGTGTAGATTTTTGTATTAAACAGCATTTAGGTTTATTTCTAATATATCAGTCATGCAAAATATGTTCACTATGCAAACAATCCCAATAGCAAGTAATGGTGCAATGAATGAGACATGCCTTATAAAGGTAATTCAAGGGTTTATAATTTTTGCTTTTCTTGTAAAATGTGATTTTTAGGTCTTTTTACAATCACATTATATAAAATGAGGCAATAGATGTATTACTGAAAAGATGGGAAAGAATATACAAAATGCATAGAGAGCTAATGAACTGAGACAGAAACCTCTAAAAAATTAACCTTGGTAGTACACTAATTTCCAACACCAGCCTAAAATCATATATTGTGTCCCTTGATGAACGATGGTAACAATCCTTTCATTCCAAAGTGGTTGGGGTGATCAGAATAAAAGAAAAAGAAACTACAGGGACCAAAAGCAAAGTTTATAAGGTGAATCCTAGGCCTTGAAGTGGTGCCATGCACTCCTATGACCTATCTCACTACTTAAGTACTCCACCCATGCAAATCTCCGTTTACAACTTCCTTATCTCAATTTGGCAAACTTCAGCCCTCCTAACAACCTAGTATCCCTATGGTCATCAATCTCTAAATCCTATTAGTAATTATCAAGATAACGGAGCATAGCGTTACACAAGAGCCCAATACAAGTGATTAACTGCAACTTAGGTAATCTACCAAGAAGTTAGCACAAGAGATCATGTTTGGGCTACATTCACAATAGACCATCTTTAAGTTGAGCAAGCTGTCATGGTTTAAAAAATCGCTCGAGGCCTACGCCTTGAGGCAAGGCGATTAAAAATCAAATTGGAGGTGGCGCCTCAATGGCTTTAACTTGTACGTATGCCTCTTATGGCCGAGGTGGTCGGAAACTCGCAGAGGCGGGACTTTTATTTGGGGCGGTATTTTTGGGCGGGAAAGACCTCTAACAGATGGCGCCGATTTTCTCAAAATTCTCCTTAAATAGACCTCAAACACCGGCAATAGCAGACCCAATTTTCTCAGTTCCTATTACATTGCAGACCCAATTTTCTGAATTTTCAATTCAGAGTTTGAAATTCCCGCTAACTTTGTCTTTGTTTCAGGTTTAAATGTTTAATTAGACCACAACCGATCCTGATTGATTAATACGACCTAAAATTGATTAATAGGAACTGAAATTCTCCTGATTGTTTTCGTTTTCTTCTTCGTTATTGAAGTACCATTTGTGTCTTCCCAATTTTAGAATTTATATTTATCATTTAGCTTTTAGTTTTTAATTAGTATGTTAATTATTTGTGTTTTGTATGACTGTTGAATTCGATGATGAAATTACTTAAAAAGGTTCTTAATTTTATGTTTAGTATTTTATTTTTATAAGATATATAATTTTCAATTTGTATTTTATTTCTGCCTAGGGCTTATGCCTTGTTTCGCCTCGAGGCTCGATTCCGTTTTTTTAAACCTTGCAAGCTGCAACTTAAATGAAACATACATTGGTCCTTGAAGAGTTCTAAGAGATTCAATGAATATGTATATCAGCTGTAGCTGCCAAGCCTAATCAAGACTTCAATTGTCTTATATGTTAAGCACCATATCTAGCTAGGTAATTTCCACATCCTTTAAACTCAATGTTGACCTTGCTCCAAACCAGGGAAAACCAACTATTAAGGCAGCTAATGTGTAGAATTTTAACCAAGTAGTCCTCTTACTATTATTATTATCTTCCTACTGAATTTTTTATTAAGATATGCCTATGAAAAATGGAGTATCAATAGTATGACAGTTGTTAACCGTCATAATAAGTAGGTGTTTAATTATGGACCGATTAATAATGTGTAAGCATCTATAAGAGTCTAATGGGTTATTTCCATGTAAGAAATATATTAATGCAATTTGACTATTGCCCCCAAAGAAGAGTGGGATAGCTTTCACTTAATCTTTTTCTTTGGTCCTAAATTTCTGATCATGGTAACTACTCTAAAGGTTTACTGTAAATATAAGGTATAAACAGCCTAACATGATACTATTTCTGCAGGTATTCCTATCAAAGAGTGCAGGTATGCTGCACACAGATTGCAACATCTATTCCATGCCCTATAAAGTAATAAAGTGTATGATTCTTTCTAGGCTAAGTGTTTGGTCTAGGTAAAGATGTATTATTGCGTCCTGTAGATCATTATGCAACAATTTGCTTCTATTCAACGTAAGTGTTAAACTTTAGTGTAAACCTAGATTATGAAACAATATAAGTTCAACTTGAGATCGATATAATTTAAGTTCAAAATGCTTGTTCGATGTGGAAATGGAGAAAGAATACATCGCATAAAAAACCAAGGTGTGATTAATGTCTATCATTCTAATGGAACTAAGGACACTTGCAAAACATATAGAAACACCCAATTTTAATTAGCTCAAACAAAACAAAGGAATAGCACCAAAAGTTGAAACAATTCAAACCGTCACACCATATGTAATCAAATTAGGTCAAGAAAACTCAATCTAATGTATATCAAGTTAAAGGGGCAACCCAATTTCGACCAACAAATTGAAAATCAAAACAAATTCGAGAGTTCTAGATAGAACACCATATGAGTTCTGAAGCCAGTTGACTATTTCCACCAAAGAAGAGTGGGATAGCTTTCACTTAATCTGTTTCATTGGTCCTAAATTTCTGATCATAGTAGCTACTCTAGAGGTTTACAGAAAAAATAAGGTAAAAACAGCCTAACAAGATACAATTTCTGCAGGCATCCCTATGAAAGAATGCAGGTGTGCTGCACACAGATTGCCACATCTGTTTCATGCCCTACAAGGCATAAAGTTTGATTCTTTCTAGGTTAATTGTTTGGTCAAGGGAAATATTTGTTCTTGTGTTGTGTAGATAACTATGAAACAATTTGTTTAATTCAATGCAAGTGTTAAACTTCCGTGTAAACCTAATGTCCTAGTTTATGAAATATTATAAGTTCAACTTGAGATCGACATAATTTACTTTCAAAATGCTTATTCAAAGTGAAAATGGAGAAAGCATACATCAGATGAGAAACTCCATCATTCTTACAAATGGAACTAAGGACACTAGCAAAACATACAGAAACACCCAATTTCAATCAGCTCAAACAAAACGAAGGAATTCAGCTTATGCGATGATACCATCATCGATCAATTAACCACATCTAGTCAAATTAGGTCAAGAAAACTCAACCCGATGTAAATCAATCCAAAGGGGCAAACCCAATTTCGAACAAGAAACATGAAATTCAAGATTTCAAGACACAACACCGTATGATTCAACCTGAAGTCAATTGGGTATGGTGGATTACAATGGATGAAAAGATTTAGAAAAGATATGGTACCTTCCATGGCGAAGAAATCGAAGATTCAGATGATTAGGAGGAGATAGATCATGTATGAAGAAAGTGAATGAGTTGAAGAGTTGAATAATAAGTAGTCAAAATCGGTCCACCATTATCATTTTATCAAGCACGCACTGCTCCACTCTCTCGTTTGCTCCATCAATATCCTCTTTTCTTTTCATTATATTTCTTGTTTTGTATTTGTATTTATGAGATGAAGTCATTCCATTCCTTTGCATTCATGACACATAAATTCATTTTTTTTTATTTTTTTTATACTAGTAATGTAAATTAGATATAATCTTGCGACAGGCTCTTTAAAAACTTAAAATTCAATGCTTCTTTCGAAATGAGGGTGGTGATTTAAAAACAAGTCTCGCCACTATGCAAAGAGGCAATGATTTCCATACACTACTCATGTCGTCTCATCCAGTTCATATCCGGTATTTATCTAAGGTCTCTCATTATCGCAAACAATAAGATTTGAATTTGATTAACTATTAGACCAGATGTCTTTTTAAATAAATCTTTGAATGCATTACTTAACTCCTCAAACACCCATCTCCCCTCCTCCTTTATATTGTCAAGGTGTACCATTCTCTTCTCTAGGTCTTTGTTAGTTTTTTTTTCTTGGAATATACCTTGTGCCTTTAAAAAAAAGAATACTAAAGCACTTGTTGATTAATGGTATCAATTTATTTATTAAGGTGTTCATTCTAATAATGTTAGAGTTTAAGTCTTACAATGAACACATGATGTAATACTGTAAAAAATATTTATTAGTATTAATACATCGTGATGATGTGGGGGTGTAAAAAACGTTGTCACGGCCCGTGAGTTGAAAAAAACATTAATAAGATACCTAACTTTAGAAAAAAAAATCATATATATTGTTGATAACACTCAAATTTATATCTAAAGGATGAAATATTGCTTTACAATGAGGGTGCATAAAATCTTGAAAAAATATTGCGAACCCACATGTAATACCCGGAAAATTCAAAAAGAAGAGAAGAATGGTGAAAAAAAGAAATGTAAAATAACCCAAGTTAAAGGGTTAAAGTTGTGCAATGAGCAAAGTTTAATATTATTGTGTTCAAAAAGATGATATGGTCGTCCACACCTTCTACTCCATCTTTTCATTCGACTTTTAGAGAGAGAATCAGAGTTTCTCCCGGTTCTAGAGAGAAGAAGAAGATTGGTTTAAGGTGAGTTATCTTGTGTTTTTTATTGGTTTAAGCTGGATTTTCAGCCTTGGGACCGAGCTTAATGTGCTTGTGTGTGTGTTCGGTTGTGTGTTTTGGTTGTTAGGTGTTTGAACTCCGGGTGCCTTTGAGTTTGAAGAAGTTTTGCTCTAAGGCTGCTGCAGGTGAGTTCTAGATCCTTGGTTTTACTATATGTAACTTGTTTTCGGGCTGAAAATGCATGTAATTATATTTTTATGATATTCGTATGTGTACCGTGTGTAAAAACAGATTGCATACCAGATTTAATATAAATATATCATATCATAACTAAAACAAAGAAGCTAGGGCCAACACCTAACAAGAGGTACGAAATATCATATGTCTAGTACACAACCATAAGATTGTGGTGTTATTAAATTGCCTACACCACGACATCAAATAAACATAAGTAAATTGTCTTAATATATCTATTGTTTTATCATAAATGAGGATAATTAGCAGGACCACTCGACTTCAATCCAAATCAAGGTGCGTCTATCCCAATGACTACTTTCGTGAAATACATGCAAGATTGTTGGTGAGAACTCGCGAGTATTTCAAAACATTTAAATAATCTTAAACAACATTTTTATAATTTTATTAATATGCATATTGAACATAAATAAAACGCAACTCCAAACTTGTACTAGGCACATTGTCATACACATACAATGCCCTAGTCATTTACAGTTATTATCATATGTTCATATCCTCACGATCGGGCTTATTATCTTAGTAAACATCTGTGCATTAGTGAATCCTCTCATTACACGAGAGGACCTCCCAAAATAGATCTCCACATTACTAGCGGTTCTATCCAGAGTTAATGGAGTGCTCTCATCATGATATCTTAAATAAGGAAGAAATGATATTTACTAGTACACAATTATAAAACATGCATTCATCCCAGGATAAAAAGCATAATAGAGAATTGAAAAATACGGAGTAGATTACTATTTTGGTCCCTGTGGTTTGGTTATTTTAACTATTTGAGTTTAAAAACAAATTTGCTAACAAATCAAGTCTTATGGTTTGTATTTTATAACTCTTTTAGTCCACTATATTAACAAAGTTAGATTTCTCGGTTAGTTTATAATAAAATGACCAAAATGTCCTTAGACTGAAATGGTTATTTTTAATAACCTCAGGGACCAAAAACATAATTTACTCTCTCACACAAACATATTATTTTTATAAATATTATATATATATATATATATATATATATATATATATATATATATATATATTATACACATGAACGTTGTTATTTTTATATTTCAAAGGATTTTAAATTTAAATTTTAAATCGCTTGGTTTTAAATGTCGTCAAATCATTCATCTTATTTAATGAAATATTTAAAGCCATCTGATTTATTATACTTCTTATTTAAGCTTTTAAGCTTATTTAAACGTTCTTTTAATCTATTTCTTTTATTTAAACCCTAAAGTCTTTTTAACTATTATTTTATTTAAATGTCTTTCTTTAATCGTTCAATTCTATTAAGCTTCGTTCTTTTATTTTTTTTGTATTTATACATATTTTAGTTATTCGGCTCGTTCAACGTAATTTTGTCACGTTCTTTTATTTGAACGTCTTTTTACTATTCATTTATCAAAAAGCTTTTTTTAAACAATTCATTTTATTAAAACATTTTTTTCTCTTTTCTATTGTTTGTCATCTTCTATTCAATTTGACTTAAAAGTAAGTTTTAAATTTATGTCATTTGTATTTTCCTTTCCCGATGGATGTGGGGTTACGAGTGGCCGTGAGAAGATCGTGGAGGATGTTATTTTAAGGATTAACTTGAGTTTTGATTATTACTATTAGGGAGTTTATGATATTAAAATTACTTGTGTTTAGTTTATTTAAAAATTTAAAGTATATTGTTGCGTTTGAATAATCAATCGATTTGAAAAATATGTTTAAATAAGAGAAACAAATTTAGAAAGAAGTTTAACAAGTTGAACGATTTAAAAAGCTATTTACATAAGCATTTGAAAAGCAAGGAGATTTTAAAAGACTGTTAAGTAAGACGAACAATTAAAAAATAAATTTAAAAAGTCGAATGATTATAATAAATGTGTTTAAAAACACTTAAAAACGTTTTTAGTAATTAATTATTGGTTTAAAATCCAAACGGTTTAAAAAATATATTTTTTAAAACTTCAAAAATAAAAATAAAATTTTTTATGTATATACACACGTATTAGTTATATAAAATAATTTTAAAAGTTTGGTTTAAAAAGGAAGCTTTTTAAAAAATGAATAGTAAAAAGACGTACATATAAAAGAACGAGATAAAATTACGTTTGAACGAGCCTAATATTTAACACATGTATAAATACAAAAAATTTAAAAAAAAGCTTAATAGAATTTAACTATTTAAAAACGTTTAGATAAAATAATAGTTAAAAAAACTTTTTGGTTTAAATAAAAACATTTCATGTATATATATATGTAATTTGTTTGTTTGAGAAAATAAATTACATTTTTAGTCCCTGAGGTTATTAAACATATCCATTTCAGTCCAAGCCAAGGGCATATTGGTTGTTTTATTAGAAACGAATTGAGAAATCTAACTATGTTACTGTATTGGACTGAAATAGTTATAGAATACAACCCATAGGGCTTGATTTGTTAGAAAATTCATATAACATTCAGTTATTTTAAAAAAGACAAGACATGAAAAATAAAAGAAAGAAAAGCAATAAAGTCCAAGTGGAGGGACTAAACGTGCCCAAAAGGACAAATCTTTGAAAAGTTTGTGTAAAGGTGGGCATGGCCGCCCACCCTCCCTTCACATCACAATTTTCTTTCGGTTTTAGAGAGAGAGAGCAGAGGAACTCTCGGCTGAAGAGAAGAAGAAAAGAAGAAATCGAATTCAAGGTAAGAATTCATGGTTTTTAAGTGTTTATGACGGGTTTTATCCTGGTTATATGCTTATGTGTTTGTGTATGTGCTCGGGTGTGTGTGCTTGGTGTTGTTTTTAGGTGTTTGAACTCAGTTGCAAAGGGTTAGAAAGGAAGAAACACCCAAGTTGCATCAGGTGAGTTCTAGACCCTGGTTTTTACTTGTTTTAAACTATCTTTTGGGGCTGAAAAATGTATTAAACAATTTTTAAATGGTTATGTATGTATACCTGTATGTAATGTGCATGATTGGATGTTAATTCTTGAATGCTTATAGGTTATTCATGTTTAGAATAGCCATGTTAAGCTTAGAACAGATGGGTTTGATGATTGGGTTTGAAAACATACTATAAACCTGTTACACAGAAGGTCCATGCGCCTAGATAAGGCTCATGCGCCTGAAAATGCCTTAGAAGGATTTAAGTGTAATCCATGCACCTGAACAGTAGCCCATGCGCCTAAGATTGCCTTAGAAATGTTTGAGTATAGCGCATGCGCCTGAACAGTGGTCCATGCGCCTAGAAGTATTAGTCGGACGACTAAGTGTAGGGCCATGCGCCCCAATAGTGCCCATGCGCCCAAGTGGCTCACGCGCCTAAATGTTCATACGCCCGAATAGTGCCCATGCGCCTGAATAGTTCATGCGCCTAAGTGATAAAATGATTAAGTATTGGCTAATGCGCCTACATAGTGATGAAACGCCCAAATAGGGCTCAGGCGCCCAAATAGTGTCAAAGCGCCTAAGCACTTAGAAATTTTTACAGAATTTTCTGGGAGTCTGTGCTTTTAGGGTTTTGACCGAGGGTTGACTAGGGCTTATTTATAATGATGTTCCATGCATGATTATGATTGTTCCTTATTATTATTATTGTTATTATTATTATTACTTATAGTATGTGACTTTACGTGGTATGTTTACTATCGTAACATAAAGTATATTGTAATAATAAAGAGAAAGAGAAATAAAGAAAAGAAGAGGAACATTAATAAAAATGTTAACAAGTCTTGCAAGCTTACAGGAGGTACACGGCCATGTTGTCGTTAGCTCAACTGTGATGCAGGTTAGCTACCCTATTATGCACACAGGGCCAATCAATTGAGATTGGCAGGACCTTTGCAACGTGTCATGGGTGATTGGGTCGGCCTTGTATACAGTACACAGAACCCTTTCGAGGGATACAGTTGACCCTTTCGAGGGATACAGTTGACCCTTTCGAGGGATACAGTTGACCCTTTCGAGGGATATTGTTGACCCTTTCGAGGGATATAGATGGCCCATCACCCGTTTTCCATCACACATACAGTTGGGGTATTGCTCATTGGTCCATACAGAAAGTGAAAGATAAAGATAAAAGTTTACAAAACATACAAGGCATACAGTAAAGAGAACGAACAGTATCTGTTCATATAGTTAATGCGTGCTCGCATATACAATACAAAGTTGTATTTTACAGAAAAGGGTATTTTTATATACAACATACAGAAAGTATTTTATTACTTTTAAAACTAGAACTCACTTAGCAACGCTGACTTTTATACATTTTTAGTTGGCAGGTAATTATTGCTGAGGATGGCACGAGGGTGAAGCTACTCGGCAGGAAAAGACTGACATCCATTCGTATTCTATGTTGCTGTTGTTTTGTAATGCAGTAAAATAATTCTTTTGTAAACAGTTAAGCGATGATGTATTGCTCACAACAGTGGTTTAAATAAAATGAATGGTTTTGACAATTATTTCCACTACTTAAGTTTGTGTAATTATAATGCTCGATGTTTTAGCTGATGTGATTGACCAACTGTGAGGTCTCCGGGAACGGGGCCTTACAAGCTTGTATCAGAGCCAAAGTTTAAGAGAATTATGTTAAATAAACTTTTAAAACCTAAACTTAAACTGAAAATGGGACAAATGGAGGGATGTCAGCCCGAGTAGCTACGTGCCATCAAGTATGTCTTTTCGCAATATTAACCGGTATTATGTACGCATGTTATGAAACTTATGTGCTCTTAGTAGATTTAGATACTGATTAAGTCAGGATAGGAGATGCTTGGTGTATGAAGAGTAAAGTAAGTGGCTAATCACAATTGGACACTGTAATTAGGGACTTACTATACTTGACATAAACTGAGTGTTACCTTGAAGATCGTGTTAGTGTTTGAATCTTATAGTGTGCTTTTAGAGGATGGCTGGCGGTAGATCTTCGAAAGCCTCTCGGGGTGGAGGTCACGGTGCTGCTCCACGACCCAAGAAAGGGAGACCCAGAGTCGAGAAAGTGGTTCATGAAGAACCAGAGACCCCTTATTTGTAGGGTGGTGACGAGAGCGCTAATCTGAGAGCCTCAGTAAAGGAGGCTGTGGTGGAAGAGGTTCACCAGGTCATGCAGACGATTCTACCGTTTGTGGTGACCGAAATGATCAAGGCAGTTAGGGAAGGGGAAAGAAAGAAAGAAACAGGTCCTCGGGAGGACGGGAACAACCAGAGCCGGAAACGGTTCTCTCTGATGACGAGGAGGAGGAAGAAGAAGAGCCTGCGCCGGAGGCGACCGAGGCTGTAACTATGGGGCGTTTATGAGATGCAAGCCCCCTACTTTCGATGGGAATGGCACTGCTGCAGCTGCTCACCGGTGGGTGAGGGAAATGGAGGCTGTCCTCGATATCATTGAGTGCCGTGAAGATCAGAAGGTTAAATTCGCTACTCACTCTTTTGTGGACTTGGCTTTGTGTTGGTGGGACAACATTGTCTAAGCCGAGGGTTGCAGGGCCATTGGGAGAATGAGATGGCCTGAACTGAAAAAGTTAGTGATTGAGGAATTCTGTCCTCACAGAGAGATGGACAAGGTAGAAAGAGATTTCCTGCAGCTGGAGGCGGGAACGATGACACACCAGCAGTACACCACTAAATTTAATGAAATGGCGCGGCTGGTGCCCGATCAAGTGACACCACTGTCACGAAAGATTAAAGGAGACATCCAAGGGCTGCCGGCGGATATCCGTAGGCATATGATCGCCGCCTGGCCGAGCACTTTTAGGTCGACGGTTGATTTGGTTGGTAGATTATATGATGGCGCGAGGTGGTGGTGGCTGAGGGGAAGAAGACAAGTGGGGATGGAAGGAACAAGAATGGGAAGAGATTTGGACGTGGTGGTTTTACCTCAAACAACAAGAAGGTGAAGGTGAACGATCGTGGAGTGTCGTCAAGATCAGGGCCGAGAAGATGTGACAAATGTGGAAGGGAGCATACTGGTGAGTGCAGAATGGGGATAAACGTATGCTTCAGGTGTGGTCAGCCTGGCCACATCGCTAGAGACTGTAAGACTCTGAGGGCGGAGAGCTCTGGAGCAGAGAAGAAGCCGGAGGAAGGAGGGCAGAGGGCAAGTGCTAGAGCTTACACTATGACTCGGGAGGTAGCCAGAGCTGATCCCGATGTTGTGTTAGGTTTGTTTCTAGTAGACCAAACTTGTGCCTTTGTATTGTTTGATTTCGGTGCTAGCAAGAGTTTTATTTCCACTATTTTCTGTGCTAAGTTGCCTGTTAGTAGTAGAAAGGTCAGTGCACTATTCAATGTAGAAACTGCTATTGGTAAGTCCACTAGAATTACTGATGTGATAGAGGACTGTGCCATAGAACTAGAAGGTCATAGGTTTGCTGATAGGTTACACTTGATACCCCTAGGTGGATTTGATGTAGTACTAGGGATGGACTGGTTAGCAACCTATGAAGCGAACATCGTGTGTCGCAAGAAGATGATTCGATTAGTTGCGCCCGATAAGAGTTTGGTTACGATTCATGGATATCGTATTACTATGATCCCGAAGATGATTTCGATGCCGGTGGCAGGGAAGTGCATAAGACGTGGATGTGGTGCCTACTTGGCCTACGTAAAAGATATGAATGCGTTGGTACCACAATTATCCGAAGTACCAGTGGTGTGTGACTTTCCGGACGTATTCCCGGAAGACTTACCCGACGTGCCACCTGATCGTGAGATTGAGTTCCAAATTGATTTGATACCCGGTGCTCAACCCGTTGCCAAGGCACCGTATCAGTTAGCTTCGACAGAAATGAAAGAACTGATGGAGCAGTTGCAAGAGCTGCTCGATAAGGGGTTCATTAGATCGAGTATCTCTCCCTGGGGTGCTCTGGTCCTGTTTGTGAAGAAGAAAGACGGTAGCATGAGGATGTGCATCGACTACCGTGAGCTGAACAAGATGACAGTGAAGAACCGATACCCCTTATCGAGGATTGATGATTTGTTTGATCAGCTCCAAGGTGCCAATTGGTTTTTAAGGATAGATCTTTGATCTGGTTACCATCAGCTGAAGGTGAAGGAGCGGGATATCCCTAAAATAGTTTTTCACACGCGCTACAGTCACTATGAATTCCTTGTTATGTCATTTGGTCTGACCAATGCGCCAACTGCTTTTATGGACTTGATGAATCGAGTGTGTCGGCCAATGTTACATAAATCAGTGATTGTGTTTATTGATGATATCTTGATTTATTCGAAGAGCGAGGAGGAGCATGCCGATCACATTCGAGATGTGTTAGAGACGTGGAAAAGGGAGAAATTGTAGGCAAAATTGTCCAAGTGCGCATTCTGGTTGCGCGAAGTCCAATTCTTAGGTCACGTGGTAAATCCCGAGGGGATTATGGTGGATCTAACAAAGGTGGAGGCGGTGATGCAATGGAAGTCTCCAAAGAC
The DNA here is from genome assembly GCA_025506515.1 of Flaveria trinervia. Lineage (NCBI taxonomy): Eukaryota > Viridiplantae > Streptophyta > Magnoliopsida > Asterales > Asteraceae > Flaveria > Flaveria trinervia. Next base: position 87,441,457 of record CM046445.1, on the reverse strand, counting down.
GCCATCCGAGATTCGTAGTTTTTTGGGGTTGGCGGGGTATTATCGAAGGTTCATTCAGGACTTTCCAAGATCGCTTCTCCACTGACCAAGTTGACTCGAAAGGATGTAAAGTTTATATGGGGTCAAGCTCAAGAACAGGCGTTCGAGGAGTTAAAGGTGAGGTTGACTCAAGCTCGTGTCTTGTCATTACCCGAAGGAAGCGAGGATTTGGTGCTATATTCATATGCTTCTTAGTCGGGGTTGGGATGTGTGTTAATGCAGAGAGGGAAGGTTATAGCCTATGCATCCCGATAGTTGAAAGTTCATGAGGTCAATTATCTCACTCATGACTTGGAGCTAGCAGCCATGGTCTTTGCATTGAAGATTTGGAGGCACTATATGTACGGGATGAAGTGCACCATTTTCACTGACCATAAGAGCTTGAAGTACTTCTTCGAGTAGAAGGATCTGAACATGAGGCAGAGACGATGGTTGGAGCTCATAAAAGATTATGATTGTGAGATCCATTACCATCCGGGCAAAGCCAACGTGGTGGCTGATGCTCTTAGCTGAAAGGAGAGGCCCGAGCCAATTCGGGTGAAAGCATATCAACTGATCATGACCTCTAAGGTAATGAAGCAATTCAAAGAGTTTTAAGATGAGGCATTGAAAGAAGATCATCTAAACTTTGAAAGAATGAGAGGTCTGGTTGGGGAACTGGGTGAAAACACACTCGGTGTTAAAACTCGATTTGGACGAGTGTGGATTCCTCGTTTTGGGGATCTACGTGTGAGGATTTTGGATTAAGCTCACAAGACTCGATACTCCATTCATCCTACTGCCACAAAGATGTATCAAGATATGAAGAAGGATTATTGGTGGCCGGGTATGAAGCGTGACGTGGTGGAGTATGTGAGTAAGTGCCTTACTTGTTTGCAAGTGAACGCCGAACATCAGAAGCCGTATGGGAAGATCCAACCTTTAGATATACCGGAATGGAAGTGGGAGCACATCACCATGGATTTCTTAACAAAGTTGCCACGTACTCCGAAAGGGTACGATGCCATATGGGTGATTGTCGACCGTCTGACAAAAAGTGCTCACTTCCTACTGATCCGCGAGACATATTCATCCGAGAGGTTGGCTGACCTGTTCATCAAGGAGATTGTAACTCGTCATGGTGTGCCAGTGTCCATTGTGTCTTACTGTGACACCCGGTTTACATCTAAATTTTGGAAGAAATTCTACGACGCCATGGGGACGAGGCTACATATTAGCACGGCATATCATCCCCAAACTGATGGTCAGTCAGAAAGGACCATTCAGACATTGGAAGACATGCTTCGGGCATGTGTGATTGATTTTGGGGGAAGTTAGGATGACCACTTACCGTTAGTTGTATTCTCGTACAACAACAGCTATCATGCCAGCATTGGTATGCCACCATACGAGATGTTATACGGTAGGAGATGCAGAACACCCATTTGTTGGGGTGATATTGATCAAAAGGAATTGGGGAGTGTCGAAGTAATCGAGGCTATGATTGAGAAGCTTGAGAAGATTAGAGCCTTCATGAAGGCAGCTAAAGATAGGCAGAAGTCGTATGCCGATAGACGACACAGACCAATCGAGTTCCAGGTGGGTGACCGGGTTATGTTGAAGGTCTCACCTTGGAAGAGTATTATCTGATTCAAGAAGCGGGGCAAGTTGAGCCCGAGATATATAGGCCATTTCTGAATCATTACTCGAGTTGGAGAGGTGGCCTATAGATTGGAGTTACGAGATGAGTTAAGTGGGATCCACCCGACATTCCATGTATCTCATTTGAGAAAGTGTTTAGCTGATGAAGACATGATTGTTCCACTGGAGTATATCGAAGTAGAAAAAAGGCTCAATTATGTGGAGCAACCAGTGGCAATCATCGATCATAAAGAGAGGAGGCTGAGAAATAAAGTGGTTCCTCTTGTGCGTGTACAGTGGAAGCACAGGAAGGGATCCCAGTCTACATGGGAGACTGAGGAGGATATGAGGCAGCATTATCCTCATCTGTTCGAGGAATAACAGGTTTCGGGGACGAAACCTATATAAGGGGGGGTGGACTTGTAACACCCGGTTATTTTAAAAAAGACAAGACATGAAGAATAAAAGAAAGAAAAGCAATAAAGTCCAAGTGGAGGGACTAAACGTGTCCAAAAGGACAAATCTTTGAAAAGTTGGTGTAAAAGTGGGCATGGCTGCCCACCCTCCCTTCACATCACAATTTTCTTTCGGTCTTAGAGAGAGAGAGAGAGAGAGAGAGCAGAGGAACTCTCGGCTGAAGAGAAGAAGAAATGAAGAAATCGAATTCAAGGTAAGAATTTGTGGTTTTTAAGTGTTTATGACGGGTTTTATCCGGTTATATGCTTATGTGCTTATGTGTTTGTGTATGTGCTCGGGTGTGTGTGTTTGGTGTTGTTTTTAGGTGTTTGAACTCATTTGCAAAGGGTTAGAAAGGAAAAAACACCCAAGTTGCATGAGGTGAGTTCGAGACCCCAATTTTTACTTGTTTTAAACTATCTTTTGGGCTGAAAAATGTATTAAACGATTTTTAAATGGTTATGTATGTATACCCGTATGTAATGTGCATGATTGGATGTTAATTCTTGAATGCTTATAGGTTATTCATGTTTAGAATAGCTATGTTAAGCTTAGAACAAATGGGTTTGATGATTGGGTTTGAAAACATACTAGAACCTGTTACACAGAACATCCATGCGCCTAGATAAGGCTCATGCGCCTGAAAATGCCTTAGAAGGATTTAAGTGTAATCCATGCACCTGAACAGTAGCCCATGCGCCTAAGATTACCTTAGAAATGTTTGAGTATAGCCATGTGCCTGAACAGTGGTCCATGCGCCTAGAAATATTAGTCGGACGATTAAGTGTAGGGCCATGCGCCCCAATAGTGCCTATGCGCCCAAGTGGCTCATGCACCTAAATGTTCATACGCCCGAATAGTGCCCATGCGCCTGAATAGTTCATGCGCCTAAGTGATAAAATGATTAAGTATTGGCTGATGCGCCTTCATAGTGATGAAACGCCCAAATAGGGCTCATGCGCCCAAATAGTGTCAAAGCGCCTAAGCACTTAGAAATTTTTACAGAATTTTCTGGGATTTTGTGCTTTTAGGGTTTTGACCGAGGGTTGACTAGGGCTTATTTATAATGATGTTCCATGCATGATTATGATTGTTCCTTATTATTATTATTGCTATTATTATTATTACTTATAGTATGTGACTTTACGTGGTATGTTTACTATCGTAACATAAAGTATATTGTAATAATAAAGAGAAAGAGCAATAAAGAAAAGAAGAGGAACATTAATAAAAATGTTAACAAGCCTTGCAAGCTTACAGGAGGTACACGACCATGTTGTCGTTAGATCAAATGTGTTGCGGGTTAGCTACCTTATTATGCACACATGGCCAATCAATTGAGATTGGCATTTGCAGCATGTTCTGGGTGATTGGGTCGGTCTTGTATACAGTACACAGAACCCTTTTGAAGGATATAGTTGACCCTTTTGAGGTATACAGTTGACCCTTCGAGGGATACAGTTGACCCTTTCGAGGGATAAATTTTCATTTTTGTGTCATTGATGATAGTATTTGTAATAGCCGGTAATTCAGGTCAATATTCGGCCCCGAGTTAGTCATAATTACACCTATCATACATGAATTTCAATTGGGTTCTATTTATTTGAAGTCATTTCATGCATTGCAAATTTCATGCATAACATTACATGCAACGGTGATTCGACGTAATACCAGTTACACGTGTATAACCGACACACACGAATGTATAATATATACACTAATAAATACTTTAAAGTGTTATAAAGTACTTTAGAATCCAAGTTACATACGTTGGAGAATCTTTAATTTATAAATACATCTAAACGCGTAAATTAATACTTCACTCGAAATGAAAACTTTTAACATGACTACTAGATACATGATATATCATTAACATATCATCATATATAATATTATATAAGGTTTTATGATATTTGAATGTGATTTAAAATGTAAAAAGTAAAAATATAAAAATATGTAAAAAAATTAATAGTACAACAAATAGCACCTAAATACCCAATACTACATAAATTGAAAATAAAACCCCTTTTCCCACCAAGTGGTCTTCCATTTCATCCAATCGCTCTCTCTTTTTCTCTTTCTCATGCAAATCTTCATAAATTCTTCATTGATTTTGTTGACTTTGATAATTTTAAGATCGACTTTATTTGTGAAACCTTTAAGCCAATGCTTAAAGCATTGTGTTCCATTACAATTCTTAGCCACTTCTTCCTATCATTTAAACGTAAACAAGCAAGGACAATTCAAAACATAAGTTTTCAAAAATAGGCTTGGATTATAAAGAGAAAATTACTTTTTACTTCTTATTACACCAACACATCACATTCCCTTCCCTTCCCTTCCTCCTCTAAAAACATCCACCATCACCCAACCATTTTTCAAAGACTCTTTTACAAATCTATAACGATTCAAGTGCCATTGTTGAAAACCAAGTAATTTTTGAAGTTTTCAAGTATCCTATAACAACCCTTTTATCTTTTCTTTCTTGATTTGAGTGAGAACTCTCCCTAGTTGTCTATATATCTTTCAATTTATCATATTATTTATCTACTAGTTCACATGTAACTATTCATCTATAAAAGATATTTTTGTTTAAAATGATGTTTCTACAAACAAAAGGTATCAAGGATAATATTTCACACAATACACACTAACATGAACCAAATAATGATGATGTGTGTTAAAATTAAATATCATGAAGTCATATTTGACCAAATTGTTAGTCGGTTATTTATAGAAAGTCATAAAGGTGTGGTAAAAATCAAGAAAAGCTCCAAATGGGTTATATTATGTTTATAGAATTTTAAATGTTTACAAGTATTATAAAAACATTTGTATATTCTACAAGTTATAATTAGAGTTAGTTGTAATATGTTATTATGAAAGTTGGGTTATGACTAGATGACAAATATGACATGTAGCTAAGTCATTTTGACACGGAACTTGAAGTATAAATTTATGGATTTTATAAAATAGATATTATGTTACTTAAAAAAGATGAATTAAGACAAGTTGGTAAGTTGACTAATGTGACTAAGTATTTTTTTGAAGGAATTAACTATGAATTTTATTAACTTCATATATAATAATATTACTTCATAATTTGACAAAACCCCAATTCAACTTATGTTAATGTTCATTAAAGCTTAGTAAAAAGAGTAATTCTATTAAGAACACAGTTATATAATTATTTTATTTGCAAGTATATATATATTTATATATGAGTTGTAAAAATAAGGAAAACTGATGATCCTTCCTTAAATGTTAATACTTCAAATTTAATTTAATTAAAATAATACAAATATTGTTTTACTTAAAACATGAGATTATTTCAAAACCCTAATTCCTATAATTTCACATGTGAAGCATATATTTAATTACCAAGTACACTCTCAAATAAAATATAATTCATTAATATTTTTAAAGTAATATATATTTCATAATTATCAATTATATATCACCGTGAGTTATCAAGTCAAACACTTTATTATCAAGTTATGTGGATGGAATAGTTACACACTCATATTCATGTAAGTTACTTGCCTTAATATTTCTAGGGTAAACTTAGGTTGAATTTCCCAAGCACTTTGGATACTTGCATTTCTGAGCCTAATGACTCACCCAACAAGTGAGTTTCATGGCCCTATTTTTACTTGTTTTTATTTTGGGGGAGATTACATGCAAATTACTAGTTTCTTGAACACAATTACTTGTCAAGGATTTCACATGTTGTAAAATTGTTACTAACTGTATGAACTCCCTTTTTATCGGACAGTTAATTTATTCCCAAAGTGAGGTAATCATGAATAGTACTATTCGGTTTGACTACCCCCACTGGGTTTAATTACCCTAGCCTTGACTTGAGGTCTAAATTGGTGCATTATTAGCAGCTTTACCCCTGTGCACACGGTAGGCATAATGATGGGTGCGGATAGTATATATATTTTAATAAAGATTTAGCGCACATATTCAGTTTTAATTGGTTATTACTAATACTAAACCACACACACAAAAGGCAAGTGTACCTGTCGTGTGGTAATATAGTGTTGGTTAGAACCGAGTATCAATCCGTGGACACACCTAGCCTACTCAACAAACTTGACAATTTGACTATCAGATTTGGTTTTTGTTAAAGAAAATGATAAGTTGCATTGGAAAGATTTTTAGGGTTTAGCAACAATGATAAAAATAAAGTAAACTAAGATTTGAAGCGTTTGGATTTCAAACAAGGGAATAAAATTTATCATCCTAATAAGACGTCACTTATGTAACCATGATGAATTGGTGGTGAGGTTTAAAGATATGAATTAATGTAATTGTGTTAATGTTTATAAAGATGAGCTGGCGCGATTTCTCGTCTATCCTGTTGCCGTAGTGACTAGGATCACGTCAGGTTGAGTTTTACTGCTTAGATCAAAGCCCTAGTAATGTAGGTAAATCTTTTGTGACCTATTTGACATATGATTTCTGAAAACATAACTTAATGTTAAAAAGAGAGTTGATCAAGTTCCTTCCTAACATACCATTAATTTTGAAAAACCATAACAATTACTGAAGATTTCTCAAACTAATAAAAGGGAACCCGCAAATGATCAAAAAGTTAAAGTGATATGATTTCTAATAACCATTTCTAGTTTATTAGCCATGGATTTATTATGAAGACCGGTTTTGCGAATGAAAGTTAATCATACGGTTTTTCAACATTGTGTGACAATCACAATCATAAACCATAAAATTTATAACTTCCCGTTCAAATGTAGATGCTACCCATCAATAGTTTTCCCAAGACCACCATAACATTAACATAATATTTATCACACCGTTAGTTCATCACAAATTACATAAGTTTCATCCGATTAGGATGATAGAAAGAGTTTAGCTCATAATGAGCTTGAAAATAACAACTGATAACAAAGAAGATAGATATGTAATCATCGGTGAAATGGAACAATCAAACCGATAGTCCACAATGGATGACGTTTAGACGATCCCGAGCTTCTTCCAAGTGTTGTATGCCCCTCCCAAGCCTCCAAATGATCTTGAAGTCTTGATTCCCAAGAGAGTTCTGCAGAGTAACTCCACCACCAAAGCTTACCAAATATGGTGAACTTAGGCTTCTATTTATAGGCTTTCTGGAGTGTGTAAGCACGGCCCTGTGCCTAAAAGGCACGGCCCCTTGCTAGTACAATGCTTAAGAAAGTTGGTCAGATCGTACATGCAGGTTGTGTCGGGCACATCCCCGTGCTAATGGGGCACGACCCGTGTTGGAGGTGGGGCACGACCCCGTGTCTACTTTTAGGGATTAGTACTTTTTGTCTAGTCAGATGTCCAAAACTTTCCTTTCCCAAGGATCGTTAGGCTTGAACCCTAATAGCACCCAATTGGATTAGTTCTGTGTATTCGTATTGAGATTCAATTTGATTCTTTTTGCATTTTCCATTATGGGACCAATTTCCACAGTTTGGGCATCCTACATATCTTTTTACACGTCTTTTTATAGCACTTTTTGAAATCTCACAAAATGGCGGAACTTGTTCCTTTTTTCACCATTCTTTCTTGCGTCGAACATGAGATTGAAAATTTGTTCGCGGATTTCCGGGGGAAGTCCTGGTTTTGCGTAATGATGGCAACAAAGCAAATTCAAATCAAAAGAATGCATTCCAGTTCTTTAAGGTCTGCCGGTAAAAGACCAACTTTTTTTATATAAACCAAAAACGTGTCTTTAACGAAAAAGGGTTTTGTTGAAGGATTTTTGGTTAAGACTTGGTGGTTCGGGTGATTGAAAGATAAAAATGCTTAAGCTCAACGGGGCTAACTAGGGTTGATGTTCGAGTAAGGAATATTAAAGAAAATGGGTGGGGCTCGAATGATTAAGGTCACCTAGTGCCTAACTCATTTTTATGCAACAAATACTAATTAAGGTTTTGAAATGCATACCCAAAGCAATAACTAATCACAATGTATCATAAGGCACCCTCAATTAAATCTAGAATGAAAGTAGAATTGCAAATTGCAAAAGCTGTTGAAGGCTTAAAAATAAACTCACATATGGATAGAATTGGGTAAAAGTGTTTTATTTTACATGATTAAATATTTTACTAGATTAGATTATTACTTTTAAGGATATCACAACAAAAACATTTTTAATTTTATTTGGACGTCATGAATTTACTTTTTTATTTCCCGAAAACGTTTGGTTTATCAAAAATTAAATGAAATTTTTGGTTTCTCGTTACAAAAATTACTTGTTAAGTGATCTTTTTCTAAAATTTTTAAATTTGGACCTTTTTAGCAAAGTCAATTGTATTACTCCCATCCCTACACTTAAAATTCACATGTCCTTAATGTGATTAATATAATCTAGATCGAGAAAGGGGTAATGAAATAACTCCCCTAAAAATGTTGAATTTGTCACTTGTGTTTGGTTGCCCTTGCTTTGGTAGAATCTTCGGGATCACTTGAAATGTCACAAATTTATTGAAAGCATTAAAATCCTAAACAGACAAAATAATAAAAAAAACAAAATGACATAAATTAAAAGATAGATTGGCACAAAACAATTGTGTCGGGGCCCCGAAAATGATACGGTTTTCAAGGGCTTTATGGGAGGATATCCCCCCACTCATGGTACATTCGGTTTCTGATGTATGTGACATCATTGCTCAGGTCATCGACTCGGGAATGTAGATTTTGACTCGGTTGAATGCTCGTTGGGCATATTTAAATGATCGCCTTGCATGGTCGCTGATGGTTTGGATTGACTCAAAAAGGTCTAACATGGTTGGGAATTCCCTTGTATGTGAACTTGAAGATCCTGCTCCAGCTCCTTCCGGCTGTATTGGCATGTCGAGGTCCATAATTATTTCTTCGGGGTCCGTCGGATCCCAGATTTGTCCCTTCTTATCCATGAATCTCGGTTGCCCATTTGGTAGGCTCGTCACCATGTACATACTTGTGCAAATGCTCAAGTCTAACAGTCCCGGCATCACTCCTACGGTTCCCTCGGTGTTATAACCATAGCTTTCGTATAAGTTCAAAATCCAACTTCCTCCAAACATGGATGTTGGAGCACCTGTAATCGTATTCCTGGAAAAAAGATTACAAAAAATACCCAATATTACATGGCAACTTATTGACCATACAATATAAAATGAACAAGTCCCTCAAATTAACAACTCCCTCGCTTTGACCACGAGCTGTTATGGAAGACTAAGTAACCGATGAATGTATCACAACATCGGGTCTTGTATCTGACTGTTTTTGTTTTACTCGAGTTGAACCCTCCGGTTCCAATTCGCTCCCAAAATGCTTTCCTCACTGCACCACTTTCCGCGTCTTTACTTTCCTCATCCGGGAAGGTATGGTACGCCGGCATTTCAGATATTGCTTCCTCCTCCATTTCTTGTTCCGTGTAGATTCTGAGATAGATACCGAACAAGGCAATGGATGTTTTGTGCCAATGTCCAGCAAGTCTGAATGAAACTACATTATTATCCCAAGGGTTAGAGTCTTCCTTGCTAAATTTGAAAGATGCTAAAAATTCAAGAGTTAGTTCATAAACGAAAGGTCTATTTTGTGAGAATAAACGCTTCCACTGAACACTCAATAATGTATTGTATCTTTCTAGCTGTCCGGCTACTGCTAGTGTTTCTTCATCTGCTTGTAAGTGGGATCTTTCAACCCTTTGTAGCAGTCTTTGAAGTCTATCATGACACCATCTCTCGCGGCTCCCTTCAAAATGTAAGTAGGGATGATCCATGGTCTTGAAATTTTAAAAATAAGTTAATCTTGACAAAATAAATTTCTTGAGTAGTTTTATGATGTTAGTGAAAACCATGTGTTTTTCAAGACATAACATCATAATGATTCAACTCATGTTCAAAAATTGTTGAAAATTTCTCATTCAAGGAAACATTGTTGAACATAGGGGTGCGTTTTGTGAAACGTGGGGGTGCGGTTAACATGGTTAAGCATGAAATCTTGACTCGAGCACGCGTGGTTGTGTTTGTAAACCATTGATTAAGCACGGGTTTAACATTTTCTTGCTTTAAAAATCAAGATTATACGTTTAACATTTTAATCACTTGTTAATAATTCAAGATACCCAAAAATATATTTTGTGTTTATTATCACCTGGGAACTCTTGAACACGATTAACAAAGATTTCACCATGAATTGTGAAGATAGTCTTGTTAACAATAAAAGAAAACAAACTAATTAACTAACTAAACATACTAATTAACACTAATCTACTCACAAGAATAAACATGACCAAGTAGGTTGAAAGCATTCATCATTCCATAATACGTTTAAGAACAAGTGTAAGGCCCTGTTTCCGGGACGCTTACAGCTGGTAAATCATCACACATAAAACATATACTTTACATTTAATCATTCATTAAAACATTGCAGCGGAAACATAAAACTAATTTTTCATATCATGACAAATGCTTTTGCAAGTTAATACAAACGCTCATTTCAAAACATCATTCGTTCGTATTACAATGCAAAAACATTAACAAAAGAATGCCATTCAAAATGTCAAGTAGCTGCTCCATGCCATCCTCAGCAATGCCCACCTGGCAACTAGAAAATGAATAATAGTCAGTGTTACTGAGTGAGTTTTAGTTTTATAAATAAAACATACATTTCTTTCAAGTTCATACAATACTTTACATTCGCTTGTGATCATACATCATACATACACATAGATAATATCATTATTATCTTTATCATTCATTCGTTAAGTTTTATTCGTTCATTCATTACTTCCAGTGAAATGTACATTACCCCGAACATTGTGCACGAAGCGGGTAACTGGGCCTGAGGCCATTCATAGACCTCGAACATTGTGCACGAAGCTGACTCCAGTACCTAGGGCAAGTACATTCACCATTTATCTTTTCTCTTTCATTCCGGATCAATGCCATATGCTATACCCCGAACATGTGCACGAAGCGGGTAACTGGGCCTGAGGTCATTCATAGACCTCGAACATTATGCACGAAGTTGACTCCAGTACCTAGGGCAAGCGGCAAGGATCCCATTCATATGGTCAATCACAAGGATTGGACCCCAATATGCATCCTTTGGGGTAGCTAACCCGCATACGTTAAGCTAACACCTAGATAGGGTGTGCACCTCCATACATTTGCTTGCAAGCCTTCTTACATTCATTCGTTCGTTAATGCATGCATTCATTCATCATGTTCCTCTTTTATTATCTTTCACTTTACGTTACATAATACTTTTGGTTCATTCATTATCATAACACGTAAAGTCATAGGAAAGATAATCATACATCATTATAAGGAACATAAACATATCATTCATACATCATCATGTAGGGCATCATACATACATAACATACATCATGCATAACCATGCAACATCATCATCATCATCATGCATAAGCATCAAGCACATATCATTACATGCCCATCATACCATCTATGACCCCAAAAGTCAACTTACATAACCCCCGGGAATCTTCAGGTCAAAGCCTACATTACTCTTTTTTCTCCCAAAAAGTCAGAATTTTTTTAAGTGTTCATCCGCATTTCTATAGTTTATCCATTTGCTATAGTTCATCCGCATTGGCCTTATTGTTCATCCGCATTGGATTTACTTCATCCGCATTTAATTTGCTTCATCCGCATTTGTCATCTACATTTGCCTAACTCATCCGCATTTCATATACTCAGTCAATGTTCATCCGCATCGACTCACTTCATCCGCATTGACTTACTTTGCTCATCCACATTTCCATACTTAGTCAATGCTCATCCGCATTGACTTACTTTGCTCATCCGTATTTCCATACTTAGTCAATGCTCATCCGCATTGACCTCATCCGCATTGACTTACTTTGCTCATCCGCATTTCCATACTTAGTCAATGCTCATCCGCATTGACTTACTTTGTTCATCCGCATTTCCATACTTAGTCAATTCTCATCCGCATTGACCTCATCCGCATTGACTTACTTTGTTCATCCGCATTTCCATACTTAGTCAATGCTCATCCGCATTGACCTCATCCGCTACTTTGCTCATCCGCATTTCCATACTTAGTCAATGCTCATCCGCATTGACCTCATCCGCATTGACTTACTTTGTTCATCCGCATTGGCCTGTTTCATCACTATGCAGATTCTAAAACTTAACATATGAGCCTTAAACATTAGATTTCAATTCACCGTTCATCATGTTCTAAGCTTACATCATACATTCTAAATCTTAGAAACATCATCATACATCAGCAAACATGAACATAGTCACACATCATAACATAACATCATCATACACACTTTCAAACATGCGAGTCCGAAACCCAGTTAATGAAAACATACATTCATGCAATTCCAGCCCCAAAATTAGTTAAAACATGTAAAAGAAGCGTCCTAGAACTCACCTTTGCAGCTCTTGAGTATGGCTTCTTCCAAGCTTGTTTGCAAATTGAATTCAACCTCCTAGAAACCCACAAAAAAACATCCACGAACACATACAAACACACATAAGCATAAACCCGAGGATAAGACCAGTCATGAACACCATAACAGCATGAATTCTTACCTTGAATTCGAATTCTGTCTTGTTCTTCCTTCAAAACCGAGAATTTGCTGCTCTTTCTCTCTCTAAAACCCGAAAATCAGTGGTGTATGTGACATATGAGCAGCCATACCGCCTTTTACACCCACTTTTCAAAATTTTGTCCTTTTGGACACTTTTTACCCCTAGACTTGGGTTTTATTTTTTTCCTTCTTTTTCTTCACTTAATCTTCTTTCTTGTCTAAAAATAGCCGGGTGTGTTACATATAATTGCTAGGATTTCGGTTGTTTAGAGACCTAATCACCTAACTACATGCAAATGACTATCATAATCATAGGAATTAGCATACTAACCTCTTGATCAAATACTCTTGAAGAACTCTTGAAAGATGAAAGAAAAATGCAAAATAAGGTGAAAATGGAGGTAGATACGAACTGGTGAGGCAATGAAGTTGGTTTTTAACATGCACAAGTGATGGGGAACAAGACAAAAGGCTGAAACATGTCAGCTTGTGTCATCTTTTGTCGAACACGGGGGTGTACCTCCTCAGGCACGGGGCCGAGCTCATGTGTTGATGCTCGGTTTCAGTTTTTTTGTTGTTTCGGTGTTCAGTTTCACGCGTTACGCAATTTTTCCGGTTAACTTTTATCACTTCCAAATCATCAGAAAAGACATGAAAATAGTCCTAGAGTTAAATAACACAAGTCAAACTAAAAATTACATTTTCTAAGGTCCTACGGTTATATGATACGTTAAAAACCGAGAATCTGAAACAGCAAAACCAGACTCTTTAACGCACATAAGCGCACTTAGCACATCACGAAATACTTCTAAAAGAAGCCTCCACACATTTCGTGTGGAAGGTTTGGGATGGGATAATGAGAAGTGCGGTTGCTTAATTCCGCAAGCTGCCAGTTAATGGAAATGAGTTCCTCGCCCATCTGTTGAAGTTTTTAGATAAGTTCAGCTAAGCGTTGGGACGCAACGAGGTTCATTTCAGTCAGTTTTTTGATAAGTTCATGTAGCTTGAAGAAATATTCTTGAGTCGTTGGCTCTCGTGTTTCAGAACGCGGTTTCTTTGCAGGATTCCAGTTGGAACTTCCATTACTTGATTCTTTCATTTTTTCAAACATTTTTAAACAGGAATGAGTGTGATGAAAGAATGGAACAAGTGTGGTATTTATATACAGGTCATGGAAAGTGAACACGAGGGCGTTCTTGGCTAGGCACGACCCCGAGCTTGTCAGAATTCGTCTTGAATTCGACCTACAACGTTCCAGAGTCGTCAGCAGAGATTGTGGATAAAATTTCCAGAGACACGAGGGCTTGCTTCATAAGGCACGGCCCCATGCTTATGAGGTCCTAAAAATTGTAAAAACAAATCAAAGAAAACTTATGTACAGGTGCCGCGTTTAAGTTTCGGGTCCTCGGCACGACCCTTCCCCACAAACGATGACCATTCACTTTGAAACTTAAACCTTCATGGTTATAAATTTCAATAGCACCATTTAGAAACACGTTTTTGATTGTATAAGGTCCAGACCAATGTGATTTCAGTTGTCCGGGAAACAAACGTAAACGAGAGCTGTACAGTAAGATACGTTCTCCCACATGAAATCGTTTTGTGTTCTTTAATCGAATGTCGTGGAATCTCCTTGTCTTTTCTTTGTAAACCCTAGCATTTTCGTACGCCTGTTCTCTTAATTCCTCTAATTCGTGAATTTCTAGGAATCGATTCTTTCCTGCAAGGTCTTGGTTCAGGTTTGCTGCTTTAAGCACCAAAAGGCTTTGTGCTCTAGTTCCACATGTATATGACACGACTTCCCATAGACTAGTTTGAACGGTGTTGTGTCGATGGGAGTCTTATAGGCTGTTCGAAAAGCCCATAATGCATTATCTAACTTGGTAGACCAGTCCTTGTGGTTTTGACCTACAGTTTTCTCAAGGATTCGTTTGATGCCTTGGTTAGTGACTTTGGCTTGCCCGTTCTCTTGTGGATGGTAAGCAGTTGTAAAGAGATGGTGAACTCCATAACACGCCATTACTCGTTCGAGCTGATTGTTACAGAAATGAGTTCCTCGGACACTAATTAGAGCTTTGGGGGCACCAAAACGAGAGAATACTTTCTTTAGGAATCTAACAACGTTTCTGGCATCATTAGTAGGCAGGGCTTGAGCTTTAGCCCATTTTGAAACGTAATCAACTGCTACCAAGATGTAACGATTGTCAAATGACACCGGGAATGGCCCCATGAAATCAATATCCCATATATCAAATACCTCACATACTTGAACTAGTTTCTGAGGCATCTCATCCCGTGTTGAGATATTGGTTGCTCTTTGACATGCATCATAGGTGCGTACTATGTTGTGAGCATCTTTGAAGATTGTGGGCCAGTAAAATCCAGAGTCAAATACTTTCTTGGCTATTAAGGTTGGTCCATGGTGTCTTCCTGTGGGTCCTTCATGACAGTGCCTTAGGATTTTTTTTTGCTTCACTTTCATATACGCATCTTCGAATGAGTTGGTCAGCACCGATTCTGAATAGATACGGGTCCTCCCAATAGTAATGTTTGATATTATTAAAGAATTTCTTCTTTTTCTGATAAATCATTCCTTTGAGAAGGATTCTGCTTGCTAAGTAATTCGCAAAATCGGCGAACCAAGGATGTTCATCAATTGAGGATTGAATGTGCATAAGGAATTCGTGAGGAAAATTGTCGTTTATTATGGCTTCCTCAGTTTGTGCAGGACTTGAATCCTCAAGTCGCGAGAGATGATCGGCCACTAGATTTTCCGCTCCTTTCTTATCACGAATTTCGATGTCAAGTTCTTGAAGCAGAAAAATCCAACGAATCAATCTTGGCTTTGTATCTTGTTTTTTGAACAAATAACGAAGGGCTGCATGATCGGTGTAAACAATTGTTTTTAAAAGGATGAGATACGAGCAGAATTTGTCAAATGCGAAAACTACCGCAAGAAGTTCTTTTTCGGTGGTGGGGTAGTTTTCTTGTGCGTCGTTTAGGGTTTTGCTCGCATAATGAATTGGGTGAAATTGCTTGTCTTTCCTCTGTCCTAATATGGCTCCTACCGCGAAATCGCTTGCGTTGCACAAGAGTTCAAATGGTAGCGTCCAATTTGGGGAAACCATGATTGGAGCTGTTACCAGTTTCTCCTTAAGCAATTTGAATGCACTAATGCATTCGTCAAAAAATACGAATTGCGTGTCTTTCTCAAGAAGTTGAGTCATTGTTCGAGCGATTTTTGAGAAATCTTTGATGAAACGACAGTAGAATCCTACATGACCTAGGAAACTTCTGATATCCTTCATGGTTGTGGGATGTGGAAGTTTAGAAATAGTGTCGACTTTGGCTTGATCGACTTCAAGCCCTTCTCAGGAGATTTTGTGTCCTAACACTATTCCTTCCGTAACCATGAAGTGGCACTTTTTCCAATTTAAAACAAGGTTAGAATCTTCACATCTAACCAACATATTTTCCAGATTTTCAAGACATTGTTCAAATGGGTTTCCAAAGATGGAGAAATCATCCCTGAAAACTTCCAATAAGTGTTCAATCATGTCATGAAAATTTGCTACCATGCACCTTTGAAATGTAGCAGGAGCATTACACAATCCAAAGGACATTCGCCGATAAGCAAATGTGCCATATGGACAGGTCAATGTCGTCTTCTCTTGATCTTCGGGAGCAATAGGAATTTGAAAATAACCTAAAAAACCGTCTAGGAAACAATAGAACATTTTTCCAGATAATCTCTCAAGCATTTGGTCGATGAAAGGAAGAGGAAAGTGATCTTTCCTTATGGCGTCATTGAGTTTGCGATAGTCTATGCAAACTCTCCGTCCGGTAACCGTACGAGTAGGAATAAGCTTATTCTTGTTGTTTGTTACAATAGTCATTCCTTCTTCCTTTGGAACAACTTGGACGGGACTGACCCAAGGCGAATCAAAAATAGGGTAAATCAAACCGGCATCTAGCAGTTTGATTACTTCTTTCTTCACCACCTCTGCATGCTCGGGTTTAAATGTCTTTGAGGTTGAATGATGGATTTGAAGTTCTCCTCCATCAATATTTTATGAGTGCAAAAGGACGGATTGATTCCCTTGATGTCCATGATTTTCCATGCAATTGCTCGTTTGTGTGCCTTAAGCACATTGAGTAACTTGTTCTTCTCATCAATTGATAAGGCGGATGAGATTATGATAGGAAGTTGAGATGTGTTTTCAAGAAAAGCGTATTCAAGATGAGATGGAAGTTCTTTGAGCTCTAAATCTGGAGGGTCTTCGATAGAAGGTTGGCTTTCGGTTCTAGATCTTGCTCAATGACCTCAAATGCTTCTTGATGAAATGATGTTTCATCAACTTCAAGTTCTAGAATGATTTGGTTCTCACAGATGGGTTCAGTGATTTGGACCTCTATTAATTGAGTGTTGCAAGCTTCATTTTGAAGAGTTTTCTTCAAATGACAGCTTATGATCGAATCGCAAGTATCAAGGTAATAGAGCGAATCATCATGATGTTAAGGGTGTTTCATGGATTGGACTATATCGAAAGTTACTTCCTCTTCGTCTATTCTAAGCGTGAGTTTGCCTGTACAAACATCAATGAGGGCTTGAGCAGTCACTAAGAAAGGTCGACCTACAATAAGAGGAACATTTTTATCCTCATCCATGTCAAGGATCATAAAATCAACGGGAAATACAAATTTGTCAATTTTAACTAAGAGATTTTCAATGATGCCCCTCGGATATTTGACAGAACGGTCAGCTAACTGGATGCTCATACGGGTTGGTCTAGGTTCACCTAAGTTTAATTTTTCAAAAACCGCATAAGGCATAAGGTTAATGCTTACACCTAAATCAGCTAACGCGTTATTGACAGAAAGATTTCCTATTAGGCAAGGTATGGTGAAACTTCCTGGATCAGTCATCTTTTGAGGTAGTTGTTTTGAAGAACTGCAAAGCATTCCTCATTCAAAACCACATGTGATAACTCTTCCAGTTTCTCTTGTTTGACAAGACACCTTTTAGAAACTTAGCGTAGTTTGGCATTTGTGCTAAGGCCTCCACCAAGGGCAGATTGATATGGAGTTGCTTGAACAACCCAAAAAATTTGCCATATTGTGCCTCCATCCTTTTTTGTCTCAAACGACCTGGATATGGAAGTGGTGGAACATACGGAGGTGGTGGAACGTATTTCTTGGCTGGTTCTTCAATAACAACAGGTTGCTTTTGCTTATCACTCGCATTACTTGGAGTTTCAATCTCTACTTCTTCAAGGATGGATTGTAATGCCGGTGCATCACCTTGAGTGGTTTTGCCACTTCTGGTGGTGATGGCTTTGACTTGAGCATTAGGTTTGTCACAGTGTTGCTGGGCAAAGCTCCTTGAGGTTTTTCAAATAGTTGTTGTGCTATTTGACCTACTTGGTGTTCTATGGTCTGTAATGATTCTTTGTTGCTTTTGATGTCAGCTTCGTTTCTTTGGAACCTCTCCTCATTTCTTCGATTAGATTTCCGGATGTACTCATATGTGGCTTGTGTGGTTAATAACAACTGCTGCAATAAATCTTCCATTGATAATGCTCCACAGTCTTGGTTGCTTGGGCCTTGGTATGGTGGTTTCTGTTGTTGGTAAGGTTGCCTTTGGTTGAATCCAGATGATTGTTGGTTAGTACTAGCATCTCTGTAATTCAAGTTGCTTCTCCAATTTGAGGTATTGTTGTATGAGTTGTTTGGGCCTCCTTATGTAGTCAACATCTTCAACTACCATAATGCCTTGTGGGCATTCGTTGGTCTTCTGTGAACTTCCACATGTGTTGCATCGCGTTGGGGTTTTCTTTAGCTCACTTTGCAATTGTTCGAATTTTTTGGTTAGAGCTTCTAATTGGGCTGCAATTAGGGTTTTAGAGTCTACTTGATGAATACCTTTAGAACTGGGTTTGGTCCTTAAGGGATTGTAGACAAAGCTCTCCTTAGCTGCTCTTTCTAAGGCTTGGTATGCTTCTGTTGGTGTGACACTTCCAAAATCTCCTCCCGCACTTTGGTCTACCGCTTGCTTGTGGGCTCCGTTGATTGCATCGTAAAAGGTTTGACACTGCAGCCACAGATCAAGTCCGTGATGTGGGCATCTCTAAAGGAGACTTTTATATCTATCCCATGCTGCGTGTAATGATTCATCATCATCTTGGCAAAAACTTGTGATGCTGCTTCTTAGTTTGGCAGTGCAATCGGGTGGAAAGTATTTCAAAAGGAATTGTTCAGCCATTTTTGCCCATGTGGTGATGGAACCAGGTGGAAGTGAATCAAGCCAATCGATGGCTCGACCTCTAAGTGAAAATGGGAAAAGTCTTAGTCGAATGGCGTCATCTGAACAGTTGTTGATTTTGAAGGTAGCACAGATACGAAGGAATCGTGAGATCTGAGCATTAGGATCTTCGTCTTGTGTAGATATTAATGAAGAGGCTGATGCAACCTAAACATCTTTAGTCTCTCCTGTATGCTGCACAAGTGCATTGAAGTGGAATGCTTCGGAAGTTTCACATGTGCAACAGAAATACTCTAAGTGTGAAATCTTCCGAAGCCAAGACCAACATCTTCTGAAGCCAAAGATGAAATCTTCCGAAGCCTCAGAGACAAAGTCTTCCGAAGCTTCAAGTTCATGAAGACAGATTTCTTCCGAAGACTTTTAACATATGCTTTATCTGATGTACTGTTCCATAAAGCTGTACATCTTTCCGCTGCAACTCTGCAAGTCACCAACTAACATGGTTTGGTGATAAGGTCCATGCTTTTGGTAACTGTACATTGAGGTCTTGAGTCTGTATACTTTCTACTTTATGTACTTTATCCTTTTTGTAATAGAAAAGGATGTGAGCTATGACATGTCATAGTCACAGGTCAAAAGGCAATCTGCCTTTGACTCTACAATTGATTTTGTTTGTGTCTAGTCAATTGTATCCAACTGGCTTTCAAAGTATAGCCAGCTGTAGGATGTAGTATAAGTATCTCATGTTCTTGTATCTTTTATTTATGCTTTGTAACACTTGTAATAGAACATAGAGAAAGCAATATACTGCATTCTTGAAACCCATATACTTGTGTTCTTTGTGTTCTGTCTCTTTCATTACTTGTGTTCTTAGTATCTTATCTTGGTTAATCCAGTTTACTGCTTAATTAAAGTTCGGTTAATCTCCTCTTTGTGTTGTTGTGTTGTAACTCACACCCTTCAACGATCCTGCATCTTGTAACCCATGGAACTGAACAGAGTTTTCTACAAGTTGGATAATACTAGACTTAATCTCGAAATTGTTGGCCGCTATTGCTGGTTGAACAACACTAGACTCATAACCATCTATTGATGGTGTGGCATAGTGTGTCATATTTATTTCCTCGTCTTGGTTAGCCATTCTTCTTTGAATGGTGTTCCTTCCAAAATGTCTTCTTCAATAACTAGTGCTGCTTGTTGTGATCTTTTGTGTAATCTTTGACGGAAAAGCCGTTTGGGTTCCAAAAGAGGCGAAACAAGTTCAGGACTAGATGAGTCGGACATACACTAACTTAAAGAAGCATAAACTAACTAAGGCTTAAAATGAATCAGGAAAATGTAACTAAACTAACTAAGGTAAACTATATAACAAAAATAAAATGAAGTTTAAACAAAAATATATTAACAAGTTATATACAAGATAGTCAAAAATTTAGTTTGTCTTTCAAATTGTCGTGTGTCCCCGGCAACGGCGCCAAAAACTCGATGGGTGTGGATAGTATATATATTTTAATAAATATTTATCGCACAGATTCAATTTTAATTTGTTATTACTAATACTAAACCACATGCACAAAAGGCAAGTGTACCTGTTGTGTGGTAATATAGTGTTGGTTAGAACTGAGTATCAATCTGTGGACACATCTAGCCTACTCAACAAACTTGACAATTTGACTATCAGATTTGGTTTTTGTTAAAGAAAATGATAAGTTTCATTGGAAAGATTTTTAGGGTTTAGCAACAATGATACAAATAAAATAAACTAAGATTAGAAACGTCTGGATTTAAAACCAGAGAATAAAAGTTATCATCCTAATTAGACTCCAGTTATGTAACCGTGATGAATTGATGGTGAGATTTAAAGATATGGATTAATGTAATTGTGTTAATGTTTATAAAGATGAGCTGGCGTGATTTCTTATCTATCCTGCTACCGTAGTGACTAGGATCACGTCAGGTTGAGTTTTACTGCTTAGATCAAAGCCCTAGTAATGTAGGTAAATCTTTTGTGACCTATTTGACATATGATTTTTGAAAACATAACTTAATGTTAAAAAGAGAGTTGATCAAGTTCCTTCCTAACATACCATAAATTTTAGAAAACCATAACAATTACTGAAGATTTCTCAAACTAATAAAAGGGAACCCACAAATGATCAGAAAGTTAAAGTGATATGATTTCTAATAACCATTTCTAGTTCATTAGCCATGGATTTATTATGAAGACCGATTTCGCGAATGAAAGTTAATCATACGTTTTTTCAACCTTGTGTGACAATCACAATCACAAACCATAAATTTATAACTTCCTGTTCAAATGTAGATGCCACCCATCAATAGTTTTCCCAAGACCACCATAACATTAACATAATATTTATCACACCATTAGTTCATCATAAATTACATAAGTTTCATCCGATTAGGATGATAGAAAGAGTTTAGCTCATAATGAGCTTGTACATAACAACAGATAACAAAGAAGATAGATATGTAATCATCGGTGAAATGGAGCAATCAAACCGATAATCCACAATGGATGACGTTTAGATGATCCTGAGCTTCTTCCAAGTGTTGTATGCACCTCCCGAGCCTCCAAATGATCTTGAAGTCTTGATTCTCGAGAGAGTTCTGCAGAGTAACTCTCCCACCAAAGATTACCAAAAATAATAAACTTAGGCTTCTATTTATAGGCTGTCTAGAGTGTTTACGCACGACCCTGTGCCTAAAAGGCACGGCCCATGCTAGTACAATGCTTACGAAAGTTGGTCGGATTGTACATGCAGGTTGTGTCGGGCACAACCCCGTGCTAAATAGGGCACGACCCCGTGTTGGAGGTGGGGCACGCCCCCGTGCCTCATGGGGCACGGCCCCGTGTCTACTTTTAGGGAACAATACTTTTTGTCTTGTCCTGTCAGATGTCCAAACACGGGGGTGGTTAATTTAGCACGGGGGTGTGTTTCTGGCAAAGCATGGGGCGTGCTTAATGAGGCACGGCCCATGCTTGGA
Organism: Flaveria trinervia; assembly: GCA_025506515.1. Lineage (NCBI taxonomy): Eukaryota > Viridiplantae > Streptophyta > Magnoliopsida > Asterales > Asteraceae > Flaveria > Flaveria trinervia. The sequence goes on along the minus strand of CM046445.1, from coordinate 87,419,501 downwards.
CTCCAAAGCACGGATTACTTCAATTTCTTGCTAAGTATGTTTCTTTTGTCCATCTTGCCCTTTTAAACACCTGAAAACACAATTTAACATTTTTAAGTACATTTTCATCATTTTAAGGAAGATATTACGGAATAATTGATGTGCTTTTGATAGGATTTTTATGTATAGTTTGAATCACATCACATAGGTAGGGGCAATCTATTATAGTTACAGTCTAACTTCGATTGCGATGCTTATATAATATTGTAGTATTGTATGACTGACAATCAAAACATGGAAAGTAATTAAGGTATGCACTCAACAACTTTATGTTGATATATTTTCATGCATGTTTTCTCTAGTAATTAAGGTATGAATCAAGTTAAGTTAGCATGAAACTCATCGTATATAGGGTTATTCATGCTATTAGGACATTATTTCTGTATTTGTCATGTTTTGAAACCAATTTACATTAGTGATACTACTTCTACTGTTTAACTCTGAATTCAATTATCTACTCTAAGTTACATCCTTAGGGACGTAAATTACGTCCTCCCCCATGATATACGTGGTTAGCCTCTGTCTTACGTCCCAAAAACTATCAGTTTTAGAAAGGACGTAGCTTACTTCCTTTAGAACGTAAGTTATGTCGTATGCTCATTTTGCACCAATTTCTTCATTTTCTTCATCTCTTTTCATCCATATATCATCCCATCTTCGTGTAACCTTTGAATACATCATTTAAGCTTCCCACACCTATAATTCAAACCTAACACAAAATGATTACGCTCGATAGGAAAATCATGTTAAAAGCTTACATTTAAACACTTTAAAAACATACAAAACATGAACGCATCAGTAGACAGTAGTGCGGTTTTCCATCACTATCGGAAATATCAAATGTGCTCGAGATCTGACCTTGGTCTGCGAGAAACCTGCTGCACCCTAAATCGACGGATGAATGTTATCTCTCTCTCTCTCTCTCACTGCCCATCACTTTCTCTCTCATGACGAAGACTCAAAAAGACGATGAAGACGAAAAAAAAGAGATAAAACTGGAGAAAAAAGAGGGTGAGTGGTGGAGACGGTGGTGAATCCTACACATAGATAATAACCCTATTATTGTAGTAACCGACCAAAGCTTATAATATATAGTATAATAATTCCTACATTTAACGCACACATAATTATAATTATTAATATATATAGAGGTCGGTTAAAATACAAAGTGTAATTTTCATGTGAAGCAAACGGAGTCACAAGGACACGACACGTGTTTTCTAGCCGATGGGTATTTTCGTCCGCATCACAGTTACACATATAATGTACATAATTACGCAAGTTATATGTATTATCACACAAGGTATATTTAATATTACATAAAGTAAAATTACTCACGTTATAAGAAATAATTACACAAGTTATATATATATAATTACGCAAGCTATATAACAATTACGCAAGTTATGTTGATAATTACGTAGTAAATAATCACACAAATTATACGAACATAACATAGACTTTTTTAAAATGTTTTTTAAAGTATAGTAATCCTATACTCACGTTAAAGAGGATAAAATCCTCGTTTTATGGTATATTTTTTAAAGAAATAATGTAATATGAAAAAGTTATATAGTTTAAAAGAAGGAAGATTTTTAAAAAGTCTAACAGTTTTATGTTATTTTGAATTCTACCCCTCCAATGGTCCTCGTTACTTTGTACGATTCACACGAGTGTGTAAAACATGCACTTGAAAACCTTAAGTCCTGAATCTACTAAAACATAATTTATTCATACTTAAAAACGTTTCATCAATAGTTAATAATTTCACAAATTCATAAACAATATTTAGACTTGTTCTTATGAGAAAGTCATTTTCATAACTATTATATTTTTCTATAAAATACCACTTTTTATTTATTATTACATACCAAGAATAGTAATTACTTATTTAACAAATAAACATACTTTTCATCCAAAATACACATATTTAATCATGTTAATATATGTTCTTTTATAAAAATATCATTATTTAAGAAGAACCAAATTTTACACATATACGTTAAATTTTAGCCACAACCATACTTTTTGCATAATAAAAACCCTACATAAACACATCTACACCTCAAGATCATTATACATGATTTAAAAAACTTATTTTATACTTAAAATATAATAATAATTTTTATTTAACATCAGTTTTGTATAAACTCCAAATTTTAACACGAAAATAGTTGGTTTTTCAGCTTCTCAAGCGTACAACGCTAACACCGATGTCCATACACTTCATAGATTGTTTTCACTTTGATATAGGATTTTCTTCCGTTCAAAAATGGAGTTATGTAAAACTTCCATTTTAAGTTGAAAAATACCATTTTAGAAGTCATACAAGCATAAAACGCATCCATCGAGTTTATCATTATATGTAAGGATAGTATTTTAATACATATTATACAAATATTAAACCATTTTTCCAGATTTATAATAATCACATACTTGAACATTTTCAACTTAACATAATCACCACTTTTTAACATAAACATTAATTACTTGATCTTTACTTTGTAAGAACTTTATATTCACTTTATCATTAATCAAAACCACTTGATATTTTTATTAATCACAAGAGCTTGAAATATATCTTTATACAAAAGGAACTAAACATGAGACAAATGAGATGGTTAGAGCTATTGAAATATATGATGTCATCATTCAATATCATCCGAAAAATGCTAATGTGGTAACGGATACTCTTAGCTAGAAAAGCTCAGGAACGGTAGCCTCCATACAGCTACAACCTTAGATTATTATAGATCTTGATAAATTAGATATTGGTCAACATATTGACAAGAGTGACGGGTATCTCGCTAGACTTCATATTGAGTGAGACTTAATATCTCGGATTAAGAATGCACAAAAAGATAATGGTGAACTTTGGGCAATTTTACATAACATGGAGAATAGAAAACAATCAAAAATCAAAGTATATAAGCATGGAGTATTTAGGTGTGGTAAGCATGGAGTATTTAGGTGTGGTAAGCATTTGTATGCGCCTAATGATTTTGCTCTTCGGGAAGCATTAGCTGAAGCACATAGTTCATCATTCTCTATCCATCCTGGATCTACTAAGATGTATAGATATCTTGGTTAGAAATTTTGGTGGAACGGAATGAAAGAAGATGTGGCTAAGTATGTTAGTCATTGTCTTGCTTGTCAACAGGTCAAGATTGAGCATTAAAGAGCTACTAATTTACTTCAGTCATTACCTATTCCAGCATGGAAATGAGATGATATTTCCATGGTTTATGAAGTATGTTTCTGATTAGTGTAACGAAAATTGATTTTGATACTTGAATTGGGGAATGAATTGTAGGAATCTACTATGAAAGGTGTAACAATACACAATTAGATACAAAATGGAATAGTTAAGTTTTACACACCCCACCAAAGACTTGAACACCCTAACTAGTCTCAAATTTAATATTTTGACTAACTGAATCGACTTCACCATTTCCTTTGTGCCTAACTTACGGACTTTGTTTTAGTTCCTTCTAACTTACGGACTTTGTTTTAGTTCCTTCTGTCAAGCATTCAACACACACATGAATTGTAACCCTTTTATTAATGATGAATTAATGTAATATGAAAAGTTGGCTACTAACTATGATATGAACAAAATAGGCCAAATAGAACAGGATGGTGGCATCTATTATTTAATTAGATAACATGGTTGATGACTTACATATGTTATGTTAATAAAGAATGAAAGGAAAATAGAATCAAACACATTATTTATAAGTTATTTAGTTGTCATGGATAATAAAGGTAAAATAAATGGTGCAAATAAATAGAAGTTAAACTCTAACTCTCTGTTGGAGATTTTACCATTATGAAAGTTATAAGTGTTTCAAATTAATAAGGTGGTATTTGATTTTTTACCAAAACCTATTCCTCACCTTTTGATTTGCGCGTACGCAGACGCGGGAAGAGATTTTGAGTGCGCAGAGTGTTTGTTTTTTGGAAGACGTTTCATTAAAACGTCTTCATGAGGTCTGCATGGAGAAGATGTGGACCTATGTCTTTTGAGATCTTCTAACCTCTTCTTAAGGTTTCATCTTCACTTTTGAAAACAACTCCCTATACTCCTCCCCTCTCACCGTCACCACCACCTCCACCTCCCCCCAACCGTCGCCGCACCTCCACCGCCCTCCCCTCCGTGACCATCCACTCCGTCGTGCTCTCCCCTCTACCGCGCCCTCCCCTCCGCCGCGCCCTCCCCTCCGCCGCGCCCTCCCCTCCATCGCCCCCTCCCATCCGTCGCCCCCTCCCCTCCGCATGCTATTGGGCCATTCTTGGAGCCGGTTTTTGACTTTAACCGGAGCCAACTCTTTTGCCTTTGAGAGATTCTTGGAGCCTGTTTGTTCTCGGGTATCATCTTGAGCACAATTTGATCCTAAATAATTTCTTTATATTTGGGATCATTGGCCACATCAACCAAAATACGGGAATAATCATTGATTTGATTTGAATTTTGAGTTGGTCGTGATATTATTTTGAGTTGGTTGTGAAATTGTTTTGCAGTATGAATTTTGAGTTGGTTGTGAAACTGTTTTAGCAGTCTGCAGATGTTAAAAACAAACAAACAATCAAATTCTTGCAGACTGCAGACATTTGGTCCACCTCTTCTGCTGCAGATGTGATCCGCAGACTGCGGACATTTTCCTACAGAAAAAAAATTGCACCTAAGTGTCACTGGAAAATCAATGAACCAATAAGTCTAATATTACAAGTAAATTTAATTCAAAATAGTAATTAAATTATAGGTCCACGTACAAGTTGTGGAAAAACAAAAGAACTTACTATTTCTTGGCCCAATTCCCCAACCAGACCTCTCATCCGTTCAGAGTTAAGATGATCTTCTTTCAATGCCTCATCTTGAAACTCCTTGACTTGTTTCATCACATCAGAGGTCATGATTAGTTGATAGACTTGCACCCGAATCGGCTCGGGCCTCTCTTTCTGGCTAAGGCGTCTGCCACCACATTGGCCTTGCTCGGATGGTAATGGATCTCACAATCATAATCCTTTATAAGCTCTAACCATCTCCTCTGCTTCATGTTCATGTCCTTCTGCTCAAAGAAGTACTTCATGCTTTTGTAGTCAGTGAATATAGTGCACTTCGTCCCGTAGAGATAGTGCCTCCAAATCTTTAACGCAAAGACCACGGCTGCCAGCTCCAAGTCATGAGTAGGATAATTGACCTCATGAACCTTCAACTGTCGGGATGCATAGGCTATAACCTTTCCTCTCTACATTAACACACACCCCAACCCCGAGTAGGAAGCATCGGAATAAACCACTAAATCTTCACTTCCATCGGGTAATGATAGAACGCCTTCAGTTCATCGAACGCCTTCTCTTGAGCTTGACCCCATACAAACTTCACATCCTTTCGGGTCAACTTAGTCAGTGGAGAAGCAATCTTAGAGAAGTCTTGGATAAACCTTCTATAGTAGCCTGCCAACCCCAAGAAGCTACGAATCTCGGATGGCGTCTTAGGAGACTTCCATTGCATCACCACCTCCACCTTTGCCGGGTCCACCATAATCCCATCAGGATTCACCACATGACCCAAGAATAGAACCTCACGCAACCAGAACGCGCACTTGGAGAACTTAGCATACAACTTCTCTTTCCTCAACGTCTCCAAAACCTCCCGAGTGTGACCGGCATGCTCAATCTCGCTCTTTGAATAAATCAGGATATCATCAATAAACACAATCACTGATTTATCCAACATCGGCCGACACACTCGATTCATCAAGTCCATAAAAGCAGCTCGCACATTGGTCAAACCAAAATACATGACAAGAAACTTGTAGTGACCGTAGCGCATGCGAAAAGCTATTTTAGGGATGTCTTGTTCCTTTACCTTCAACTGATGGTAACCAGATCGAAGATCTATCCTTGAAAACCAACTGGCACCCTGAAGCTGATCGAACAAATCATCAATTCTCGGTAAGGGGTATCGGTTCTTCACCGTCAACTTGTTCAGCTCACGGTAGTCAATGCACATCCTCATACTACCGTTTTTCTTCTTCACGAACAGGACCGGAGCACCCCAAGGAGAGATACTTGGTCTAATGAACCCCTTATCAAGCAGCTCTTGCAAATACTCCATCAACTCTTTCATCTCCATCGGAGCCAATCGATATGGTGCCTTGGCAACAGGTTGGGCACCCGGTAGCAGATCAATCTGGAACTCGATCTCACGGTCAGGCGGCACTTCTGATAAGTCTTCTAGGAATACGTCTGGAAAGTCACACACAACTGGTACATCGGATAGTTGTGGTGTTGGCGTATCCACATCCTTTACATAGGCCCAGTAGGCACTACATCCACGCCTCATACACTTTCCCACCACCGCCATTGAAATCACCTTCGGAGTCGTAGTAACCCGATCACCATAAACCGTCACTGAACTACTATCAGGCGCTGTCCAACGAATCACCTTTATTACGACACACAATGTTCGCCTTGAAGTCTGCCAACCCATCCATCCCAAGAACCAAATCGAAACCACCTAAGGTCATCACAAACGGTCTAACAGGAAACTTATGACCCTCAAGTTCCACGTCACAATTATCTATCATCTCAGAAATCCTGGTAGACTACCTATGGCAGTTTCTACATCAAAGGGCGCATCAACACGTCTACTACTAACAGGCAGCATAGCACGAAAAACAGCAAAAATAAAACTTTTACTGGCACCCGAATCAAATAACACAGATGCTAAAGTTTGGTTCACCAGAAACGTACCAGACACGACATCAGGGTCCGTCCTAGCTTCCTCATGTGTCATGGTGAATGCCCTGGTGCTCGCCCTCAGTCCTTTACCTCCCGTCTTCTTCGCCTCGGAACTCTCAGCCCTTGGCTTCTTGCAATCCCTACTCATGTGGCCCTCTTCACCACAGTTAAAGCACCGGACCATACAACAGTCCCTGGCTATATGCCCCGGCTTCCCACATTTGAAGCACACATTCAACCCAGTCTACATTCCCCGCTATGTTCTCTCCCACACCTACCACACTTCTTTATACCAGCACCCGATGTGACCACACGGCGGTCGTCCACCCGTGCCTTCTTGTTACTCGTCGAGGCATCACCCCGACCAAACCTCTTCCCCTACCAGTTTTGATCACCACCGCTCTTTTTGCCACCTTCAGTCACCACCACCGTCCTCTCATCATACAGTCTCCCTGCCAAATCCACCGCCGACCTAAACGTGCTCGGCCGGGTAGCGATCATGTGCTTGCGAATATCCGCTGGCAAACCCTGAATGTATCTTTTAATCTTCCATTACAAAGGTGTCACCTGATCCGGCACTAGACGTGCCATCTCGTTGAATTTTGTGGTGTACTGCTGGTGTGTCATCGTTCCCACCTCCAGTTTCAAGAAGTCCCTTTCGACCTTGTCCATTTCCCGATGAGGACAAAACTCCTCAATCACCAACTTTTTCAGTTCGGGCCATCTCATCCTCCTAATGGCCCTGCTACCCTCAGCTTGGACAATGTTTTCCCACCAACACAGAGCCGAATCCACAAATGAGTGGGTAGCGAACTTCACCTCCTGATCTTCAGGACACTCACTGATATCAAGAACAACCTCCATTTCCATCACCCACTGGTGAGCAGCAGTGTTGTTTCCATTGAAAGTAGGGGGCTTGCATCTCATAAACGCCCCGTAGTTACAACCTCGTGCCGCCTCCGGTGCAGGCTCTTCATCTTCCTCCTCTTCATCATCGAAAGAACCGTTTCCGGCTTAGGGTGCTCTTGTTCTCCAAGGACCTGTTTCTCTCCTTTTGTTTCCCCTTCCCGTATCGCCTTGATAACTTCGGTCACCACAGACGGTAAGATCGTCTGCATGACCAGATGAACTTCTTCCACCACAACCTCCTTTACTAAGGCTCTCAAATTGGCGCTCTCGTCGCCACCCTCCGGATGAGGGGTCTCTGGTTCTTCATGAACCATCTTCTTAACTCTGGGTCTCCCTCTCTTGGGTCGTGGTTCAGCACCGTGACCTCCACCCCGTGAAGCTTTCGAAGATCTACCACCGGCCATTCACACGCACACTGAAAGATTCAAACACCAACACAGTCATTCAAGGGAACAGCTCAGTTTATGTCAAGCGTAGTAAGTCCCTAATTATAGTGGCCAGTTGTGATTAGCCACTTACTTTACTCTTCATACCCCAAGCATTACATGTCCTGACTACATCAGTATTTAAATCTACGTACAACACATAACCACATACCACACGCACATAAAACCGGTTAACTTTATGAAAATACCTGATGGCACGCAGCTACTCAGATTGGCACCCCATTCCCTTTCCGTCCCATTCTCAATTTAAGTTAAGGTTTGTTTTGAAAATTTACCCATTTCACTTAAACTTTGGCTCTAATACCAACTTGTAAGGCACCGTCCCCGGGATGCTTACAGCTGGTAATTCATTGCACAAAACATACATTTTCATTTCTCCTTCAAAAATATTGCAGCGGAAACATTCAAAAATGACATCACATTTCATTTTAAAAACTTTTGCCAAATAATGCAGCGTCAATCAGTTACAGAATACATTGTTGCATTATATCACAAAAACATTAAATAAATGGATGTCATCCCAAAAGAGCCGAGTAGCCGCCCGTGCCATCCTCAGCAATCATTACCTGTCAACTGGAAACACATAAAAAGTCAGTGTTGCTGAGTGAGTTCTAGTTTTATAATAAAACATACTTTACTTTCATTCAAACCATTCTTTACTTTCATGCGATCAATACATCATACGTACACATAGATAATATCATTATTATCTTCTTTGATCTTTCATGCTTCATTCTTTACTTTTCCTTTCCAACAACCATAAACCTTACCCTTCTGTTCCTGGTACTGGACCTAGGCCTATCATAGACCTTCTATAATGGTGCATCGCACCTCATGGTCACAGTACCTAGGTAAAGTTTAGGTGTACTATACAATACCTTTCGGTTCATGGTTCTGGACCTAGGCCTATCATAGACCTTCTACAACGGTGCGTCGCACCTCGTGATCACAGTACCTAAGGTATAAATATAGGTGTACCATTGCCATATGCGATACCTTTCTGTTCATGGTTCTGGACCTAGGCCTATCATAGACCTTCTATAACGGTGCATCACACCTCGTGGTCACAGTACCTAAGTTATGTAGCAATAGTTCTATGCAAATGGTCAATCACAAAGAAAGACCCCGATGTGCATCCTCCCGGGGTAGCGAACCCGTACACTGTTGGGCTAACACCTTAATGGCGTGTCCCGACATACAACGCTTTCAAGACTTTCATTACATTCATCATTCATTAATGCATGCATTCATACTTCATGTTCCTCTTTCATTATCTTTCATTTTACGTTACATAATACTTCATTCATTCATTAACATGACACGTAAAGCCACAAGAAAGATAAACATACATCATAATAAGGAACATATCATACACAGTCATCAGCATCATACAGGGCAACATCCTACATACATAAACATGCATAATCATACAACATCATCATCATCATACCTAACATGCTCTCTAAGGCCACAACAGTCATCTTACATGCTCTTACGGGAACCTCTACGTCAAAACTTACATCTGCACTTTCCCCCGAAAGTCAGAAGTCAAACTACACTTTTCTTGGTGCAACAGCCCATCCAGGCGCATGGACACCCTTCAGTTGCATGACCTCCATGCGAATGAACCAATGAGGATGAACACCCATGCGAATATCGTGCGAATGGACTAATGCGGATGAGCACTTATGCGACTGGACCTTCAATCGCATGACCTCCATGTGATTAGTCCTTCAATCATGCGAATGGACCCTCAATCGTGTGAATGGACCCCAATCGCACCCTATTCAGCCGTATGGCCTCCATTCAGTCTCTAGTCAGTCGCCTAGCCCTAGCTGATGCAGAATGCAGTTCCACCGAACGCAAACTGCCCTTTTCGACCTCCAAACTCATCTAAGCCCCTTCTAAGCCCAAATCGACCATCCTAAACCTTAGGGATGCGTACCACAACACCATACAAGCACACACACAATCCCGGAAACGAACTCTAAACGCATCACACACGCAACAACCCAAATGGGTCAAACACATACACATACAAAAACGGCTTTTCTATGTTTTCCAGCCCCAAAATCATTTGAAAACAAGTAAAAGTGGGATCCTAGAACTCACACAAACAACACACCAGAAGTAGAGCTTCGGTTTGACTCGCTACACAATGATTTTTCCCGCTTGAATCTACCCGAACCAACATTTTCTCTCTTTTCTCCCTTCTTTCTCTCCTTTCTTTCTTTGTGACTGAAATGTGTGAGTGTGGGGAGAGTATGGGAGCCCTCTCCCTACAAATATCACCACATTTCCAACTTTCCTTCATTGGTGAGTTTGGTCCCTCGGCTTTAGACTTTATTTCTTTTATTTCTTCATTCATCGGCTTCAAATAATAAATAACCGGGTGTTACATATGATCAACTCTGTATCGATTACATGTGTACAGAATTTTGATGATATTTTGTCGCTATATTGTCACTGCTATTGTTCTTTCCGTCAATGGGAAATTTTTGGCTCAACCATATTTTCTTTTACGGTGTTTTCTCTTATTTATTTGTAGGTAAGGGTAATCTAGGAAATTAGTGAAGAGGGAAATCGATGATCAAGACTCTTCTAATGCTTATTGATGTAATAATAAATAAATTAGGTTACTTGAACTATTTTGTTTATTTAAATATATGACTTTGTACCGTCCCTTTAATATTATACATTGGTTTAAATTTGATATCCGTAATAGTGACATGTCAACCTCTGTAGGTAGGGGTGTTACAGTTGTGGTACTAGAGCAAATGCTCTTTCCTACAGAAAACTTAAACTTTAGTAATTAAACTTGTGAGATAATTTGTAAATGTTGGATTAGGACATGACTTTTTGTTTAATTGTTCTCACACGTATATCTTCATTTCAAATGGCTCCTAAGAGACGTGTGAATAATCATAATAACATGAATGGCTCCTCTCTATGCAAACTTTGAAGCACTGGTTGATAATCTTTTCAACACTACTATTTATGGAATGCTCCCTAACATGATGGCTTCAGCGGGCTTAAACTGTTTTTAACAAATGCATCATGCTAATATGGTTGTAAACCAAGGAGCACCACCTTTTTGGAATGTTACCGAAACGCCACCCACTGAAAATGTTCTAATAGCACCATCTGTCGGTAAAGGCATTGACGCACCACTTGCCGGTAATGCCACTAGCACCACCCTCGGGAATGTCATTGGAACACCACTTGAGGAAAACACCACAGGGAACCCACATAGCATGAAAGCTACAAGGGCATCATCTCGTGGGAATGCCATATGGGCACCACCTACCGGTAACACCACAAGAGCGCCACCTAGTGGAACGCTATAGGAGCACCTCCCAGTGGTAACCAAGCACCACCTAGTAATATCGTGTGAGTTAAAAATAAAGAGAGAGTTTAAAACATCTCTTACATAGAGGGTGCCTTACACGAGTACTCCAATAGATAAAGATTATCCATAATTGTTTTTCAAGAAACAAAGGTGATTCTTTTTCAATTTTCAGAGGTAAAGGACTTGTAACTAATTTCTCGAGAGAACAAGATGTACATAAAGGAATTTTATTCGATTGTGAGATCTTTTGATATTTTAATAGATGTCCATGATTGTTTTCAATTATTCTTTCATCATTGTAGATCCTAGATGCCCTAATCTGTCATGCCATGAGTTAAATGTTTTAGGATCACAAAATTTTTCTTTAACTACCATATATGCCTTAGGCACCTTAATGTGTGTATAATGTAAACCAGACTAAAGTATTGGTAGTATTTCTAATATATGATCTTTGCATTTGATATACAAAAAATTTTCATTATCAATAGTCTGAGTATCATATCTATTATGATATATGTTTTTGAAACTTAACAGATTTCTTTTTTTATTTTAAGGAAAATAAATCATTTTCTATCATAAGTTTTGTACCATTTGGTAATGCTAAATTAGTTTTTTCTTTCTACTTCTAACAGGTTTGTATGGTTCGAGTTATATTAATGATTTCTTTTGTTGGTTTAAGTTCACAAAAATATTCTTAGTTCTAAGTATAGTGTGTGTGACTCCACTATCTGTTATACATATATTGCTTTATTTGTTTGATCTTGTGCTCCAGTGATATTCATTTTAATCTTGAAAGTATAAAGAAAAATAATAAGTGAATAGCAACGATATTGTTATATTCTAACAAAAACTTTATTTAATCAAAAACATTACATGAAAAAGATACATAATTAAAGATAGGAAAACACTTAATTGTTGCATATAACTATAATGGTCAAGCAAGATGTGTTTCATAGTTCTATTCAAAGTTTGCGGTTTTCAACTCAACGTTGAGATAATTAAAATTATCAACATGGTTCGCTTGCTTCTCTTTTCTTTTAAGAAAGGACCGGTATAGTTCACATAAATGTAGAGTTATGTGACAAACCTTTGATCGGTGGTTTGTGCTATCATATCTAAAATAGGAAGTTGTATTTTTTCAAACCTACCAGCTTCATTCCCTTTGTATTGGTTGGAATTGTTATTTTATGGGCCGTGGTAATTAACTGTTTTTTGATTTCTACCATGGCCATATCCACAACCACAATCATGTCCACAGCTATAATAGTTACCTCGTAATTATTATTACCCTTAAAAGAATGGTTACAACCATTAGGGTAAGTTTTATCAAAGGAACCACGACCACGATCTCGTCCTCACTTTCTTCTAGAGTTTTTAGTAATAACATTTATTTCTGGGATTGTTAACGATCTCGTGGGACGAGCTTGATAATTTTTCATCAAAAGCTCATTATTCTTTTCTACTACAAGTATAAATGAATTTAAATCAATATATCTTTAAAATTTTTGCAACCTATATTGTTGTTGCAAGATTATTTTTAATGCATGAAATATGGAGAAAATTTCTCCAACATATCTTCCTCGGTTACATTTTGTCCGCATAATCTAATGGTTGAGCATATTCTAAATAAAGCAGGGGTGTACTCGTTTACTTTTTGAAATCTTGGAACCTGAGATTGTTTCATTCATGTCTAGCAGTGGGAAGTAGAACTTCCCTTTGGTGATCAAATTACTTTGTATATTTTTTCATAAAACGTACGAATCTTCACAATTTGAATATTCAAAATGTAACATTTCATCGGTATGCTTATGTAAAAAAGACATCACATTTCGCTTTGTTTTGTTACGAGCAAACATTTCCCTCTTGTATAGTTTCTAAGATACTCATAGACTTAAAATGTCTTCTTACATGAGCCGTCCACGGCATATAGTTTTCTCCATTGATATTAAGAGCTGGGAATTCGATTTTCGTAATGTTTGACTTTTTTGTTTGCTAAACAAGAATTAAGCAAATAGTAAGATAATTATTAAAATACATATATATCAGTAAGCATTGTGATACAATCAAGCAGTAAAGCTATAAAAATACAGAATTAAGAAAAGTTTAAATTCTTTTGGTGGTAGTTTAACAATGAGAATAAGAATTAAAATAAGTATTATGGTTGTTAGTATTAAAATCGGGTGTATCATTTTTAAAAGATTGCCTTGGACAAACTTGAGAAAATAGATAATATGTTTATCGTAAACAAAAATATATTTATAGTGGTCAATTTATAGTTTAAATTATAACCATTTATAATAGTTATGTGATTGTTTACATTGGCTATATAACTGTTTATAACGGCTATATAACCGTCGTGTATGTATATATCGACGGCAATTTTAAATAAAATAGATAAGTATAAGATTATGTTATAAAAACATGAATTTAGTTTATAAAAACAAAAGAGAATAAGAACGACAAGTTAGGATAAAAATAAGACGGTAGTGCGAATAAATATTAGTAAACATAATTAAAATGTTAGTTGTATAAAGTTACTGACATAAAAGTAAATGTTAGTTGTATAAATAAATATGTTAGTTGTATAAATAAAGATTAAGTAAAAGTTAGATGCATAAATAAAAGTTAAATTAGTAGTCTTATGGTTATCAAGATGTTCATAATAAGATCTCTTTTATGCTTACTTTATTTATCTTAGTTGTCTTTTTAATATAAGATATTATATATTATTACTTAACAAAACCCTACTTTTGATTAATGATGATTTTGTGCTTTATTGGTCTTTTTTATTAGAGTTTAAGAGCTCTCGTGCTCAAAACGTGTTATAATATCATAATAATTAATTCAAAAATAGTGTTATAACTTTAAAAACTTTAAAGATAATTACAAAAGTAAGAAGAGAAATATATAACTTATAAATATATATATAAGAGGTGCATCTTCTCTTCTATATTAAAGTGATATTTATACTACAAACATTAATCATTGTAGACAAATAAAACTATTTGGTAGAAGTAGCATAGTAAACGTATCTACAATTTTTTTAAAAGAAGTTCATACAATTACTATGATAATAACTCATAATACATTCAAATTTGTTTGAGGAACTACAATTCCAGTTATCAATATGATACCTAATGGATCTTGTAGAGAATATATTTTCTTTCCCCGCCATGCGTATCCATTTGTCTTTAACATTTAAGAGATTAATAAAAAGACAAACGGTTTAAAAGAGACGATATATATCCATTTGGATTATTAGGACACATTTTTTCCTCTATTTTCTATACTACAAGGGTGTCTGCGCAATGCGGCGTGGTGTCATTTTACATCCGGCATATGCATTTAATATTTTGTTATTTTTGTAATAATTTTACAAAATTCTATTATGTTTTTTAAACTAAAATTTAAAACACCAAATAAATGGGTTCTGCATGACAACTTGTACATATATGTATTAACTTTTTATACCTCATAAAATACAAATCTGTTTAGCAAAACGTTTAAAAATAAAACAAAGATTAGAGTGTAGTCTCAAAACGTTTTTAAATGTGATAGACTAAAAGATATAGTTGAAATCTTAAAACACATTAAGCTTTTTTAGTTTATTGGTAGATAATATAAAATTTTATGCAAGTGTTAGTAAATGTAAGGTTATTAGGTAATTAATTGTAAGTGGTAATTTATAAATAATGTTATAAATATTATTTATCCTCAAAATTTATTGTACTTTATACATTGAACATAATAAGTGTTCTTAATTTTATATTATCTTAGTATAAATATCTATGTATAAAAAAAGATTAAAACAGAATGTTTTTCTAATAACATTATTTTAACAACTAACAAATAAATTTTAAGTCCGATCACCCGGTAAACCCATTAGTGAAAGGTCACCCACGTCCGCGAACACAAATAGTGCGGGTGACACGGCTCGCCCACCATTCCAAGGGAAACCCACCACCCAAAGACCCACTATAGTAAAACTCTTAGTCCACTTGAAACATATTTCCCCTAATGAAACTCCAACCCATGACCTTTATGTTACAAAGTCATAAGATGTTTCCTTCTAAACTATTTATTGGTTTCTAAGACCATCACCGATAGAAAAGCCTTAAAAACACCAAAAAACATCTTTCTTCTCCATATCACCTTTCCATCTCTCTCCTTTCTCCTCCCTTCCCCTCATATATTAAAAAGATAGTGTTTTTGAGGATGAACTAATAGTTATACTTAGACCTGGCAAAATGGACGGGTTGGGCCAAACAGGATGAGGGTTAGAACGGGTTCGGGTCAAGATGAGTTCGGGTCAAAATGGATATAATTCTAAAAAGGGTCACTATGGATTGGGTTAGGATGGGTTTTGACAAAAATAGAGACGGGTCAAGATGGGTCTCAATTACAATAGCAGCAATCAAAAATTGTAGAATAACTATTATGAAACAAGAAGTGAAATTGTATCAATCTGCCTTTGTAAGTTTATAGCATTCTATGTATTAATCTACACCATGTATAAACTGTGTGCCACCTCCAAAAATGTAACACCGGGTTATTTTAAAAAGACAAGGCATGAATAATAAAAGAAAGAAAAGCAATAAAATCCAAGTGGAAGGACTAAAAGTGTCTAAAATGACAAATCTTTGAAAAGTTGGTGTAAAGGTGGGCATGGCCGCCCACCCTCCCTTCACATCACCATTCTCTTTCGGTTTTAGAGAGAGAGAGCAGAGTAACTCTCGGCTGAAGAAAAGAAGAAATCGAATTCAAGGTAAGAATTCATGGTTTTTAAGTGTTTATGACGGGTTTTGTCCCGGTTATATGCTTATGTGCTTATGTGTTTGTGTATGTGCTCGGGTGTGTGTGTTTAGTGTTGTTTTTAGGTGTTTGAACTCAGTTGTAAAAGGGTTAGAAATGAAGAAACACCCAATTTGCATCAGGTGAGTTCTAGACCCCGGTTTTTACTTGTTTTAAACTCTCTTTGGGGCTGAATGTCACACCCCAACCTTGATGGCGGAAACGTCGAGGAGTGAGAGTTAAGATCGTTCACAGCCACATAACACTATTATTAATACAACTATATTATTCATAAGTTTGAAAGGTACATTACAAGCATAAGTCTTAAATAAAAACACAATATAAGAAATATAACAAGCTCATTCATTAAGTTAACTAGGTCCATTCCTAGGTGTAACAACTTCGAAAAAGGCGATCAAGCTTGAGTATTTCCTGAAACATGTTAAAAATAAAAGGTCAACATAATGTTTGTGAGATTTCCATAGTTTTTGATACATAAGTATATAAAAGATGGCAATTCATGTTGTAAGTTAGAGAACAAAGTAAACTAGGGATGTAAGACAGAATGCACAATCAAACCTCGACAAAGTTTTACAAGTCTCAAATGTTTAAAAGTATATACGATTAGCTAAGTGTCCTTGGATCAACCAAGCAGGCTTGTCCGGCCCATAGATCTATGACTTCACTAGGCTAGCAATAGTTAATGATTGTACATATATTCGACATTACATTGTAGCCACAAAGTTCAACTAACCACAACATACAGGTGAAATGCCATAAGTTTACAATGATCAAACGTGTTTACAAGTGCAAAGTTTATAAAATAACATGTTTCACCCCAAAAGTGTAAAAATATAAAAAGGGGTATAGAAATACTTCTCTTGATCAAATACGTATAGAATGACGATTAATAAGAAATATAATAAGCAACGATCCAATGTAATGCTTCACAATGCACCTAAAAATATAAATATATTTACAAGGTTTAAGTTTATTTATAACAAGCTTAACGTTTTAACGAGAACTAGGGTTTTAGGTGGAATTTGGTATTTAGAGGCTTTATTAATTACATTAAATAATAAAGAAAAGATATATACGAGTTAAGCATTTTAGTTTAATAAAATGTAGGAAACCATTGTAACACAACTTAGTTACAAAGTTCAGTAACGTGTATAACTTTTAAAAGTATCCTCATTTTATACAATAATATATGCTTATTATTTAAACAACAACTTTTAAAGTCTATTTTATTATGAAAAATAATTTATATAATTTATTTGACTAACAATAATTTAGCAAAACAACTTTTAAAATCTATTTTATTATGAAAAATAAATGATTTGTGCAAATAATGATTCTATAAGTTAAACAATATTTAAGGTCCAATTTATAAGAAAATGAATTAATTATATTGTTTGTCTATAACATATAATAAAATGTAAATACATTTTATGAAATAAATTAATAGAAAATAGTAGGGTGTCTAAAAAAACAAGTTCACAACTTGATTTTTATAATTTTTTAGAAAGAAATCTGAATTAAAACAAAGGCTAAAAAGCCTTAAAATTAAAACAGGAGGTCCCCCGGGTTCGAACCGGGGACCTCTTGTTTAGAAGTCATTAGTGTTACCGCTTGAACCAAGGCCGTAGCCGCGTTTTAGTTTGGTTTTGAATTCACTTAAGCCATATTAACAAGCCCTCCCAAATCACAAGAACCCTAGAATTGTTCTTGTCCTAAATTGAAGTTCAAAATGATTAAGTAATTGATTGAAATCATAGGGCTTTTGCTCCCTATGATAACACGAATGTGCAGATGAATTCAATTACCAGATTTGGAGCTCAATGCATCAAGATCAATCAAAGGACAACCGCGACTATGTTGCTGGTATGTCTGATTGCAAACGATGATGATAATTCAATCAATTGCACATGAAGCTTCTACGATAGGCAATGATTGAAAGCCCTTTGTAAATTTCAGGATTTGAGGTTCGAATAATGGTGTTCGAGTGGAAGATAGGTCGCGGCTCAAGGGGGTATTCGAACTCGTTGTAATTGTTTGTCTAAGGTGAAGTTGGGTTTGTGAATAGTTCAGGGATAGTTAAATGGTTACTCACATTCGATTGATTGAATTATTATTGCGTTTTAATGGGTGAACGGTTCGAGAATTAAGGTGATCGATTACTCGAAATATTTGGATTCATAGTCGTCTTTAAAATGCAATTAACGTGTTTAAAAGAGTTCGACTTGTGTTCACGCATCAGTTGGAAACGATTGGGATCGATTTGTGCTTTAAATCGTGCTAAAACGCCTTGCCGAAGTCCGGCCGGAGGTGGCCGAACCGGCTACCGGTTTTGCGGGGGTTGGAAAGGGAAGGGGGTTGGGTTTTAATAATGTACACAAATGGTCCCTGTTTTTTATACTTTTATTATTTTATGCTAAAAGTTTCTTTTAAGGTTTAATAATTTGTGAAACTAACCCCCGAACTTAATTAAAGTTTAGATTTTAACTAATTTATTAATTTCTAAGCTTTTATAATAATTATTATTATTATCATTATTAATGTTAATAACATTATAGTTATTATTATTATTATTATTATTATTATTAATTATTTTATAATCAATTAGTAATGTTGTTATGTTCAATTTAATAGTTTAAGTTATTAACTTTTAAATAAAAGAATTAATTAATGAAAACAAGGAATCAAACATAAATAAACCACAAGTTCCCTAAATGACAACAATGGCCCTTACAAGATTAATCAAAGTTAATTATCAGTTAACAAAAATTCAGGATGTTACACTGAAAATGTATTAAAACAATTTTCAAAGTTTATGTATGTTTACCCGTATGTATTATGCTTGTTGGATGTTGATTCTTGAATGCTTATAGGTTATTCATGTTTAGAATAGCCATATTAAGCTTAGAACAGATAGGTTTGATGATTGGGTTTAAAAACATACTAGAAATATGTTACACAGAAGGTCCATGCGCCTAGATAAGGCTCATGCGCCTGAAAATGCCTTAGAAGGATTTAAGTATAATCCATGCGCCTAACAATAGCTCATGCGCCTAAGATTGCCTTAGAAATGTTTAAGTATAGCCCATGCGCCTGAATAGTGGTCCATGCGCCTAGAAATATTAGTCGGACAACTGTGTAGGGCCATGTGCCCCCCAATAGTGCCCATGCGCCTAAGTGTCCATGCGCCTAAGTGTCCATGCGCCTAAGTGTCCCTGCGCCTAAGTGTCCATGCGCCTAAGTGTCCCTGCGCCTAAGTGTCCATGCGTCCGAATAACCCATGCGCCTAAGTGTTCATACGCCTTAATAGTGCCCATGCGCCTGAATAGTGCCCATGCGCCTGAATAGTTCATGCGCCTAAGTGATAAAATCATTAAGTGTTGGCTGATGCACCTACATAGTGATGAAACGCCCAAACAGGGTTCATGCGCCCAAATAGTGTCAAAGCACCCAGACACTTAGAAATTTTTACAGAATTTTTGGGAGTCTGTGTTTTTAGGGTTTTGACCGAGGTTGACTGGGGCTTATTTATGATGATGTTTCATGCATGATTATGATTGTTCCTTATTATTATTGCTAATATTATTATTATTATTACTTATAGTATGTGACTTTACGTGGTATGTTTATTATCGTAACGTAAAGTATATCATAATAATAAAGAGAAAGAGCAATAAAGAAAATAAGAGGAACAGTATTAAAATTTTAACAAGTCTTGCAAGCTTGCAGGATGTACACGACCATGTTGTCGTTAGCTCAACTGTGATGTGGGTTAGCTACCCTATTATGCACACAGGGCCAGTTAATTGAGACTGGCAGGACCTTTGCAACGTGTCCTGGGTGATTGGGTCGGCCTTGTATACAGTATACAGATGACCCTTTCGAGGGATACAGATGACCCTTTCGAGGGATACAGATGACCCTTTCGAGGGATACAGATGACACTTTCGAGGGATATAGATGACCCTTTTAAGGGATATAGATGGTCCATCACCCGTTTTCCATCGAGCATACAGTTGGGGTATTGCTCATTGGTCCATACAGAAAGTGAAAGATAAAGATAAAAGTTTATTGAACATGCAAGGCATACAGTAAAGAGAACGAACAGTATATGTTCATATAGTTAATGCGTGCTCGCATATACAGTACAGAGTTGTATTTTACAGAAAAGAGCATTTTCATATACAACATACAGAAAGTATTTTATTACCTTTAAAACTAGAACTCACTCAGCAACGCTGACTTTTATACATTTTCAGTTGGCAGGTAATTATTGCTGAGGATGGCACGAGGGTGAAGCTACTCGGCAGGGAAAGATTGACATTCATTCGTATTTTATGTTGTTGTTATTTTGTAATGCAGTAAAACAATTCATTTGTAAATAGTTAAATGATGATGTATTGCTTAACAACAGTGTTTTAAATGAAATAATTGGTTTTTGATAAATTATTTCTGTTGCTTAAGTTTGTATAATTATAATGTTTAATATTTTAGCTGCTGTGAATGACTAACTGTGAGGTCTTCGGAAACGAGGCCTTACAAAAAATCATAAATTTATCCTTATTTATAGTAATCTAATTTTTACCACCCTTGTATTCAGCTAACCTAGTCGGTGGACTGTGGAACATTGCTATACCACACTTGTATTAATTGCAAAACACAAAACTATCATAAAATTCATAACAATATTCACGTATATCAAGTTAAATTCACTCACCGACCTCATTATCATCCCTCGTCGGAGGTGACGAAGAAAATGATGGTGATGGTGGAACCGGAGCTCATGAGTGTTCAACGATGAATTGCAGTCCTATGGCATGAAGATGAAACCCATTTTGACTCGTTGTTTTTAATTAAATGGTCCAATCTGACCCATTAGTTTGTTTTATTATGTTCGGTTTACCTATTTAAATCCCTTACAAAATAAGACGTGATTCAAAATAACCCAGACACTTATATCTAAAGCCCAAATGAACCCAAATGTAAATGTTTGGGTAGAGATTGCCGGGGCCCAGTTATACTATAATACGTGGGGTAAAAATATGTTAGTTACGAATTAAATTTTAAACAAACAAAAAAGAGCATGTGCTGCTTACTCCTGACTCAACCAAGAAACCCACCTACCTCGCATTTGTCGTATATGCAAAACTAACATCATTCATCATCACTTCCACCAATGCGCCCACACATTCTGAATCAGAGTCATCAAAAGCATCACACAAACGCTCGATAAAAGCACCGATTCTTCAACCTCCTGTTCAAACAACTTCAGCTCCACAAATCAACCTTCAAATCGCTCACAATTCAACCGAAGATGACGACTCAAGCTGAAACAATCCTGGAGCCATGGCACGATCTGACCGGAAAAGTGGTGTTCGTCACCGGAGCATCGTCGGGAATAGGAAGAGAGTTCTGTCTGGATTTAGCGAAAGCTGGATGCAAGATCATCGCTTCTGCTCGGAGAATGGATCTGTTGAAGTCGCTGTGTGATGAGATCAACGGAATGAAGGTGAAATCTGGTGCATCGGGATCGGAAACGGTGGCGTTTAGAGCTTTTCCGGTGCAGTTGGATGTTAGCGCCGATGAGAGGACCATTGAAGCTGCTGTGGAGAAGGCGTGGGGGGCGTTTGGGCGTATTGATGCGTTGATAAACAATGCCGGGATTTCAGGTACCTTCTACAATCTGTTTGTTTGATCCCATCATCCAATGTTTGGGATTTGCTTATTTTACTTGCAAAACCCATTTGATTTTTGGTGGGGTATATTTCTACTTTCAATATTCATGCGTTCATTACAATGCCGGGATTTCAGGTACCTTCTAGAATTTTTTTTTAGATTTTTTTAAATAACTTGAGAGAATTGTGTTTTAGATTTTTTTTTAATGAAACACGAGTTCACTTATGAAGAGAAAAGAAAGGAAATAGAAGGAAACGGAAGGAAAATGAAGATTAAAATCAATATTTTCAAATCAGGAAGAAATGGAGAGAAAAGAAAAGAAAGAAAAGAAAAAAAAAAAAGAAAAAAAGAGAAAAGAAAGGAAATAAAAGAAAAGAAACTGGTTTTTTTTATTTTCTCTCGTTAAGTAAACTCGAGAATATAACATAAGACGAAAGGAAAATCTAGTTGAACATTCACACGAGTTAGGAGGTCAGAGGTATGGACTATGGAATGCACGTTTCTCGAGATTAGTCGGATTTTTAGCATCATGGAACCTTACAGGTTCAAGGCGCAGCGTTAAGGGGTTCACCGACCAAACCCAAAACCGACCCTGGTTCATTGGTTCAACCTGGTACCCCCAACCCGGTTTCGACCAGGTATAACCCTACGCT
Organism: Flaveria trinervia; assembly: GCA_025506515.1. Taxonomy (NCBI): domain Eukaryota; kingdom Viridiplantae; phylum Streptophyta; class Magnoliopsida; order Asterales; family Asteraceae; genus Flaveria; species Flaveria trinervia. The sequence goes on along the minus strand of CM046445.1, from coordinate 87,396,873 downwards.
TCCAAACTGGGTTCCCTCATCCACTCACTCAGGTTCTCCATGACCATACCCAAACCCGGCCCCCTTCAACCTGCTATAGATTTGTCATACTATTTATAAATTAAGAGTGACCATGTAACACTTAGATGTGTCTACTTATTGATGAATTGTTTATTTAAGAAACAATTACCCATTTAGAGTGACCACATGTAGAACTGTGTATGTTACCTAAATCTTATTATACAAACTTAGACATACCAAAATTTCAAATGAATGATGTCTACTTATTGATGAATTTTTCATGTTAGTTCAACTTTCTTTTCTTTCCTTGTAAACATGAGCTAAAGTTGAATTATGTAACTAGGTCAACCCCGAAACCCTTTGGACTTTGAAGAGAAAGACTGGGAATATATCTACAGGACAAACCTAACCGGGTCATGGTTGGTGGCAAAACATGTTGGTATACGCATGCGTAAAGCTAAACAAGGTGGTTCAGTGATCAACATTTCATCCATTGCTGGCACTAATCGCGTTTATTTGCCAGGAGGTGTTGCTTATGCTTCTTCAAAGGCAGCTGTCAATACTATGACACAGGTACGATACGAATTCACCTAACATTTAACTGTTCGGTCCACCTTAAATGTGACATTGTTTGGTAATGGTCTAAATGGGTAATTGTTATGCAACTCGAGTTAACAGTTTTTGTCAAAACTTTTATTTTTTAGTATAAACATTTATTTAGGTGCTAAGCTTTAAGAATATACTGTGGACAACTTTTAGATTTTTACTCATTTGACCTATTTCCTTAGCTTATTTTCTTGATCTCACCCATTTTCACACGTTATTGATAAAACATAACCCATATTGACCCGTGTTCTTAAATGTTAAAATTGACCTGGACCATTGTGGGATTCACCTTATTTTGTGTGTTTACATGATGTTTTACCTTAAATCAATTGATATGAACAATGCAACAGGTGATGGCAATGGAATTGGGAACCTACAACATAAGAGTTAACTGCATAAATCCTGGAATTTTCAGAACCGAAATCACTCAAGGACTGGTAGACAAGGACTGGTTTAACAACGTGACTTTGAGAACGGTTGCTATGAAGACTCTCGGCACGATAAATCCCGCATTGACAGCTCTAGCGCGGTATTTGATCCACGATTCTTCGGTATACGTGACGGGAAGCTGTTTTATTGCTGATGCTGGTACAAGCTTGGCAACGATTCCTATATTCTCATCACTATGAAACTAATACTTTTATTTTGGTCAAAACTTGAGGAAATGAAATCCTTGTACACTGTCATTGTTATTCTTATTGTTGTTATTGGGGATCACTTGTGTGTTCATCTTTGATGCGCAAAAGTGATGTCGAACCACCAAAGTTGGTGTTTTAAAGACTTTTCCCTTGAAAACCAGAATTTGGTGGTGTAAATGTGACACTATAAATGGGATTATGGATCTTGTGATAATTTATGATAACTTATGATAATTGTCAAGTATTGTGGGGACTAGATGTAAACAAATCGCAAGGACTAGTATTCAACAACAATAATTATTAATTAACATGACGCTCAATAAACTAGAATATCTCCATCTTATGGAGGTGATCTTGAAGTAGGATCCAACAGTGTCATCAATTCTTCTTGGTGGATGAAACACCAGATGAATTTCAAAGGTGAGTAATTGCATTTCTTGGGGGTGATACCGGGGAATGGTATAAAGTTATTTAAGAAACAGTAGTAATACAATGGTGAATTGTTTGAGAATAGTATTTGAAGATTCGAGAGGGTGCATCCAAGTTGTATGGTGAAATGCTAAAAGAAAAACATGAATGTTGATGGATATATCACAAACGAAGAATACTCCCTCAAGTCCCGGGACACGATTTATGTTAGGCTTGAATAGAAAAGAAGAAGATTTTACAATCCAAGCTAGCTACTTCTGTTAGCCGAGTACTTCTTATAGAACCGTAACTCGTTACATTCGGTTATCATTATTACACAAAAACACCCCTAACAAGTGATCAATTACAATTCTGCTGAGTGAATGCATGAAGTATCTTGGAATGAACAAACATGAGGGGTATGTTTCTGAACATATAGATATCTTGTTTTCTGGGTGTTAATGCAGATTTTGTGTGGCGAACAATGAGGTTTTTATGTCAAACTCTGTTAACCCTATTGCTGCTATCAATCGTCAGATTTTTTCATCTTTAATTCAATTTTCGTCTTTTGATTTCTGGGTTAATCGAGTTCTTCTTCATCTTTAGTATAATGGCAGCCATGGCTTTATTATTGTTGATTTTTCTTGGGGCTGTGAATATTTTCGTCAAAACAACTAATCATATTTGTAACAAGTGAGGGGTTCAAGCTTTAATTTTGTGATTGCATTTTACATTTGAATGATTATTCATTATTTTCAGAATTATTTCATAGCAAGTATAATATTTTGTGTCATTAGAGACAAATGAACCATTATCTTTATGGTGTGTGTATATATATATATATATATATATATACATATATATATATATACATATATACATACATATATAATATACATATATATATATATGGATGCAAAGTGAAACAATTATTATGGTAGCAGATTGTATATACACAACCTTTTGTGAATTCTATGAAACCGGGAGTTTGCTAGAATTTTGGCAATTTTTAAAATCTATTGAAACAAGAGTTTGGTAGAATATTTGTAATTTTATAAAAATCGGCTCGTTCTGACCCGACTCATGCTGACCCGATGTTTAAAGCGGTCCATTCAAGTCCAAACCTATCTTGACCCGAACCCATTCTGACCGTATACCCCACCCGGCCCATTTTGCCAAGCATAGTTACATCCTAACAATAACCCCCCCCCCCCCCCCGGTTAAAAAAATGGTCCTAAAAAATCAAAATAGGGAAAACGTAAACGAATTTAGCCTCAAATTCGCACGAAGCATCACTAATCAGCAAATCTTGCCGATGCACCAAAACTTGGCAAACCATATGATGTCCATGCTTCACTAAACGGTGGTCAATCATGACACGAGGTTGTAAAATGAAGCAGAGTGCTTCTAGAAGGGGAATCACCAGCTGATACGAATTATATGCACGCTTTAATAAGGAAACATGAAAGGTGAGGTGAATCAATGAATCCTGAGGAAGGTCAACTCGATAAGCACAATTGCCCAAGTTTTCCACTATCAAGAAAGGACCATAATATCAAGTTGCAAGCTTTGGATGACGATGCACTTTTAAAGATGATTAAACAATGGGTTGTAATTTGACAAAGACCCAATCACCAACCTTAAACACACGATCAGAATGGTGGTTACCGGTCATTTGCTTCATTCGATTCCGAGCATTATTTAAATGGCGCTTAAGAGTTTGAATCATTGACTCCCTATCACAATGCAAATCTTCCATAGAAGCGATCGTCATGTCAGAAGCAATAAAGGAATATGGATGTTGGGCTTAAAGCCGAATAAAGCTTCAAAGGAGACATTTAATTGTGGAGTAGTATGAAGTGTTGTACCACCATTGAGCGAGAGGCACCCATTTAACCCATTGTAAGGGTGTATCCATTGTCATGCAACGTAAATACGATTCAAGACAATGATTTAGGACTTCAGTTTGACCATCAGACTGTTGGTGGTAGGCACTTAAAGTGGCAACCGAGACACCTTGAAAACGCATGAATTCCTGCCAAAACATGTTGATAAAATTGGGTCTTCGTCAGATACAATTGTGTTTGGTGAGGTGATCAACCACCACCCGAACGGTGTTTTTACCTTGAACCTTCGGCAATCCATATATAAAATCCATGGTGATATCAAAGAAAATAGATGTTGGAACAAGTAAAGTGGATAACAACCCTAGTGTAGCCACCATTTCATATTTAGCCATTTGACACGTGACAAATTGCATGATTGCTAGGTGAACATCCTTGGAAAATCCCTTCCAATTAAACAATTCCTTAAGTCGATACAAGGTAGCTCGAAATTCAGAATGCCCCCTGAAGAAGATGCATGACAAAGGTCAATGATATCAGCGCACAATGCAAGTTCTTTCCTAATCAAAATCTTGCCTTTTCTTATCAACACCTTCCCATCCCAGCTTCTATCATTAATAGTGACACTATTGAGTAATTGTTGTATCAATTGAGATAATTGATCTTCATTAGACCATGATTGTTGTATACGATCCCACAACAATGGTTGAATAGAAATCATTGTCATCGATATCAGATCTAAACCCATGACTCTTGATAAAGCATCAACAACCTTATTCTTAACTCATTTTTGTATGATATCTCATACTCATACCCCATTAACTTGGATAACCAAGTTTGCTATAAAGTGGTGATGATCTTTTTATCCAAAAGATGCTTCAGACTTTGTTGATCCGTTTTAATCACAAAATGGCTCAAGATGAGGTAATATGCCAAGTTCTAACAGGTAATAGAATGGCTAAAAGTTCTTTTTCATACACGGATAAAGCTTGTTGGCATATGGAAAGAGCTTTACTAATGAAAGCAATCGGGTGACCATCTTTCATAAGCACGACACCCAGACCTTTAGATAAGCATTTGTTTCGATCAAAAAGGTTTTAAAAAAGTTAGACAGGGCTAGCACGGGAGAAGAAGACAACGCATGTTTGAGGGAATCAAATGCTATCTGTGTTGTAGAATGCCATTCATATGCATCTTTCCTCAAGAGGTCAGTCAATGGTTTAGCCATTACCCCAAACCTTTGATGAAACGTCTATAATACCCTTCCAGGCCAAGGAATCCATGTAGTTTTTCACTATGGAAGGTGGAGGCTAGTCCTTCATGGCTTGAATTTTATGTGGATCGGTTAAAACACCTTACACATGATTATATTCCCTAAGTACTCGACTGAAGATCCTCTTAAAGAACATTTAGAACATTTAGCCTTCAACTAATGAGTTCTTATGATAGACAAGACCTCATGGACATCTAAAAGATATTGATCCCATGAAGAACTGTATACCAAGATATCATAAAAAAACTAAGGTGGATTTTCTTAATACTGGTTTTACAATGATATTCATCAATGATTGAAACGTAGCTAATGCATTGGTTAAGCCAAAGGGTAATACCCAAAACTCATAATGTCCCTGATGAGTTTTAAAAGCCGTCTTATGAGTATCATCTTTATACATTCAGATCTAATGGTAGTCGGACCACAAATCCAATTTGAAAAAAAATGTTGCTCCTCCCATTTCATCTAACAATTCCTCAATAAATGGAATAAGAAATCCATCTTTGATGGTGCCCTCATTAAATATTCTGTAATCCACACACATCCGATAAAAACCATCTTTCTTCTTTACTAAAACCATAGGAGCAGCGAAGGCACTTGTACAATTTCATATGATACCCGAATCTAAGAGTTCTTGGGTCATCTGTTCGATTACATCTTTCTGGCACTGGGGTATTGATAAGTTTTGAGATCCAAGCTTACAAATTCATCTTTAATCTTGATACGATGGTCACAGTTCCTTTTAGGTGGCAGCCTATGAGGTAACTTAAATATATCTTGAAACTTAGTGAGTAATCGAGACATGGAAGTATCATTAGAACGAGAAACAACTACGGGTTTATGTTGCCCATTAGAGTTAGTTTTTAAATTGAAAAGATAGGATTGGGTAACTGAGAATTGGACTATAACAAGCCAACTATATTTTCCATAGAACATGTGCACACCATGAGAGTTTATGCCTTTAAGCTCAAAGGGCTGATTATTAACTGAAAACTTCATAGTTAATGAATTAAAATTCCATACAATGTAATTTAAGGTTTGTAACCATTGTATGCTCGGAACTATATCATAATTTCTCAATGGAATGACCAGCATATTAGCTTTGAACCAACGACCTTGCATAGTCCAATGGAAGTCTTCACAGCCTTGGCTATAGGGCAATTTATTTCTATCAACAATAGTGACGTGCATATCAGCAATTGATTGAGTGTGACAGTTAAGTCTCTCAACCAATTGTTGATTGATAAAATTATAGGTTGATCCACTATCAATTAAAATATGCAACTATTTAGTACCCAATGCTCATACTATCTTCATTGTAGAAAAAGAAGGAATACGGTTATAGCATGCAGAGAACTAAGAGGATCTTGAGTGGCTTCAAGCATTGTTGGAGGACATTCCTCAGTGGTTTCCTCCATTGCCTCCTCTCCAATTTCAATCACAAATATTTGTTTAGTGTTAGAACACTTATGTCCTAGTGTGTACTTCTCAAAAAAATAGAAACATTCACCTCTTGCTCGCTTATCATCAAACTCCTTACTAGTGAGTCTCTTGGTTGTCCTTAGGGAATTGATCAGCTGTGCTTTAACAGGTGGTGAGGGAAGTAAGGGAAGTTTAGCATTGACTCTAATAGGTTGAAAATGAGTATACTTAGATGGTTATTTATAGGGTAATTCTCCACCAGTTACAGTCAAATTAGTTTGATTTTGTAACCGAGCTAATGAATGAGCTTCTCTTAACAATTTGGGTTTAAAAAACTTGACATAACATTTAATGTTTGGTTTTAATCCTTCAATGAACAAACTAACTGCATATTCTTTTGGAATATCGACCTCGTTGAACAACAAATCGAAATTATCACAATAATATTTGAGATCATAATTTTGATTGAGAGTTTTAAGGGATCCTATCGCATCTTCTATTAAGGTGGAAGCAAATCGTGCCTGAATTCAACGCATGTACTCATCCTATGGAATCTTTGAAACAGAAGTACCTATTGATTAACGAAGTTGTTATGCCACTGTATTGCTCTTCCTTACACATGAACTATTGCATATCGTACCTTCAATTTCTTTGGTGTTTCATCAAGTGCAAAGAAATGTTCACAGCGCTGGATCCAACTTTCAACCTCATATCCATTGAATTTAGGAAATTCGACTCCAGAAAAATGATTGTTACTTCGATTCAATCTAGTCTCCTTGTAAAGCCCCGTTCTCGGGACGCTCACAGCTGGTCAATCATCGCACATAAAACATATAATTACATTAACTTTACTAAAATCATGCAGCGGAAAACACTTTAAACAAACGTTTCATTTCCTTTAAATAAACATTTTTGCAAAATAATACATCGTTCATTACAAAATATAGTTCGTTCGTATTACAATGCAAAAACGTTATACAAAAGAATGCCCTCCAAAAATGCCAAGTAGCTGCCCCGCGCCATCCTCAGCAATGCTCACCTGCTAACTAGAAAATGCATAAAAAGTCAGCATTACTGAGTGAGTTCTTGTTTTATAAAAACATTGCATTACCGTCCATTCGTTAAAACATTTTCATTACTATCGCACGTGATCACACATCATACATACATCAAGGTAATCATTATTATCTTCATCATCGTTCGTTTCGTACATTTCGCACGTTTCGCACATTTCGTACTTATCGCACTTTTCGTACATTATTACCTTTTACTTCTATCTAGGTCCTCTCATGTGCTTAACCCCCTCTAAAGCACCAAGTAATTCATCTAAGGTTAAGCGACAAGGACCCCATATTGCACGTATGGAGTGGTCGCTAGGACAGACTCCCCCTATGTGTGTGAACTCTTATAGGTTAGCCAAGATCGCACGCTGTATAACACACAGTAATTAGGAAATCGCACGTATTGGAGCAGTCACCCAAACTGAACTCTTACTGTGTGTATGAACCCTTATGAGTTAGTCAAAATCGCACGCTGTAGACACACACAGTTGAGCTAACAACTCTCAATGAGTTGTGAACCTCCTTTCATTTGCTTGCAAGGCTTTTCATTCATTCCTTCATTATGTTCCACTTCATTATCTTGAATCTTTCACTTCGTTAAGATAATAGTTTACGTTCATTATCAATATCACATTACGTAAAGTCAGGTCATCATACGTAATAAGGAACATAAGAAAACATATCATACATAACATACGTAGCATACATAATCAACATACATCAGCATCAATCATACGTCATCTTAAACATCATGAATCGCACATTCACATACATAAACATATGCATAACAACCATGAAGCATCACAAGACATAACTGACCCACTACGGGACAGTGGGGGTTTGGGGGCGGCAACCCCTAGTGGGGTCCAAGGAGCAACGCCCCTGGCTGAGGCCGGGATGGCAGGTTAGCGCGAAATTTTTTATTTTAACACTTTTATATTGCACATTTCATTATCGAAAAATTGATCTTCTCGTTAAAACCTCTTAGAATCTTGGTCATTTAAGTTGTATATTTAGTATGCATTTCCAGCCTCAAACTAGTTCAAAACCTTTAAAATAGGGTATCTAGAACTCATCTGTACTCAGTGAGTAGCTTCTCAATCAAGCTTACAAAGCAAGGGTTGCACTGCACAGCCTGCAGATAAGTTAACACTCAAAGGAGTTAATTTCTGCCTAATTTCGCTGCAAGATTAGCAGTTCCGCTGCTAGTTTCGCCAGTAGTTTCGCTGCTAGTTTCGCTGGCAGTTTCGCTGGCAGTTTCGCTGGCAGTTTCGCTGGCAGTTTCGCTGGCAGTTTCGCTGGCAGTTTCGCTGGCAGTTTCGCTGGCAGTTTCGCTGGCAGTTTCGCTGGCAGTTTCGCTGGCAGTTTCGCTGGCAGTTTCGCTGGCAGTTTCGCTGGCAGTTTCGCTGGCAGTTTCGCTGGCAGTTTCGCTGGCAGTTTCGCTGGCAGTTTCGCTGGCAGTTTCGCTGGCAGTTTCGCTGGCAGTTTCGCTGCCAGTTTAGCCCAACTTTCGTTGCAAAACCATGTCTGCGAAACTACCTACGAAACTATAGTTTTGCCGGAAGATCCGCAGTTTCGCTAGATGAACAACTAATTTCGCTGGATGAACACCCAGTTTCACAGAACGGGCTGAAAAATATGAACCAACCCATTTTTGACCCAAAAATCCAATCTTTTACATCCAAAACCTTGGTTTATCACCCAATAAGCTATATCTAAGCTTCTTACATGTTTTCTTACACAAAAACGTGAGTTTTGGGCGAATCTTTGCCACTTTCAAAAACCCCAAATCTAGAATCCGGGTTTACATCAAAAGGAATGATTAAATGATGTTTCTTACCTGGATTTGTGGTGTTTTCTTGTTTTTTGGATGCCCACAAACACCGATCTTCAATCCCAAGATCAACCGAGTCTTGAGTCTTCAATTCTCTCTACTTTATCTCTCTACTTTCTCTCTCTACTTTCTCTCTCTAGAACTAGAGTGTTAAGTTGCAAATGAGAGCTGCTCAAGCTGATCTGTTTATATATACCGGGCGTTCCCGGGACCTTAAACTCGCCAAACACATAACCCGAAGAGTTAACTCCGTCTATAACCCATATCCATCTTATTTTCATTAAATGATCTCGTCTAAGCCCATTATTATTATTTGGCTCGCTTAGACATTATTCAGGGCGTTACAAGTCCACCCCCTTATTTAGGTTTCGTCCTCGAAACCTACTAGTCGTTGAATAGTTGAGGGTACTGTTGCCTCATCTCCTCCTCTACTTCCCAAGTGGACTCTGATCGCTATCCGTGCTTCCACTGTACACGCACCAAGGGAACCACCTTATTCCTTAGCCTCTTCTCCTTGCGATTGATGATCACCACCGGTTGCTCCATATAATTGAGCCGTTCATCCACTTCAATATCCTCCAGTGGCACCACCATATGCTCCTCGGCTAAGCACTTTCTCAAGTGAGATACATGGAATGTCGGATGAATTCCACTTAACTCACTAGGCAACTCCAACCTATAGGCCACCTCTCCTACTCGAGCAATAATTCGGAAAGGCCCTATGTATCTTGGGCTCAACTTGCCCCGCTTCCTAAACCGAATGATGACCTTCCAATGTGAGACCTTTAACATAACCCTGTCACCCACCTGGAACTCAATCGGTCTGCATCTCTTATCGGCATACGACTTCTGTCTATCTTTGGCTACCTTCATAAAGGCTTTTATCCTTTCTAGCTTCTCAGTCGTAGCCTCGACCACCTCGACGCTCCCTAACTCCTTATGGCCGATATCACCCCAACAAGCGGGTGTTCTACATCTCCTACCGTATATCATCTTATAAGGAGGCATGCCAATGCTGGCATGGTAGCTATTGTTATATGAGAACTCAGCTAACGGTGAGTGGTTATCCCAACTTCCTCCAAAATCAATGACGCATGCCTGGAACATATATTCCAGCGTCTGAATCGTCCGTTCCGACTGACCATCCATTTGAGGATGATAAGCCGTGCTGATATGTAACCTTGTCCCCATGGCATCGTGAAATATCTTCCAAAACTTGGATGTAAACCGAGTGTCACGATCCGACACAATAGACACCGGTACACCATGGCGACTTACAATCTCCTTGATGAATAGATATGCTAATCTTTCGGAAGAATACGTCTCGCGGATCGGTAGGAAGTGAGCATTCTTCGTCAAACGATCAACTATCACCCATATGGCATCATACCCTTTCAAGGTACACGGTAACTTCGTGATAAAGTCCATGGTGATATGCTCCCACTTCCACTCGGGTATGTCCAAAGGTTGGATCTTCCAGTATGGCTTTTGATGTTCCGCCTTCACCTGAAAGCAAGAAAGAACTTACTCACATACTCCACCACATCGCGCTTCATACCCGGCCACCAATAGTCTTTCTTCATATCTTGGTACATTTTCGTTGCACTGGGATGAATGGAGTATCGAGTCTTGTGAGCTTCATCCATAATCTTCATGCATAGATCCCCAAAATGAGGAATCCACACTCGTCCAAATCGGGTTTTAACACCAAGTGTGTTTTCGCCCAATTCCGCAACCTGACCTCTCATTCTTTCCGAGTTAAGATGACCTTCCTTCAATGCCTCATCTTGAAACTCTTTAACTTGCTTCATCACGTCAGAGGTCATGATTAGTTGATACGCTTTCACCCGAATCGGTTCGGGTCTTTCTTTTCGGCTAAGGGCGTCCGCCACCACGTTGGCTTTGCCCGGATGGTAATGGATTTCGCAATCATAATCCTTTATGAGCTCCAACCATCTCCTTTGCCTCATGTTTAAGTCCTTCTGCTCGAAGAAGTACTTCAAGCTTTTGTCATCGGTGAATATGGTGCACTTTGTGCCGTATAGGTAGTGCCTCCAAATCTTTAACATGAAGACCACAGTTGCTAGCTCCAAATCATGAGTAGGGTAATTGACCTCATGAACCTTTAACTGTCGGGATGCATAGGCTATAACCTTCCCCCTCTACATCAACACACACCCCAACCCCGAGTAGGAAGCATCAGAATAAACCACCAGGTCTTCGCTTCTATGGGGTAATGACAGAACAGGAGCTTGAGTCAATCTCACCTTCAATTCTTCGAACGCCTTCTCTTGAGCTTGACCCCATATGAACTTTACATATTTCCGGGTCAACTTGGTCACTGGAGAAGCGATCTTAGAGAAGTCTTGAATGAACCTCCTGTAGTAGCCCGCCAAACCCAAGAAACTACGGACCTCGGATGGCGTCTTTGGAGACTTCCATTACATCACCGCCTCCACCTTTGCTGGGTCCACCATAATCCCGTCGAGATTCACCACATGACCCAAAAATTGAACCTCGCGCAACCAAAATGCGCATTTGGAGAATTTTGCATATATCTTCTCCCGCCTTAACGTCTCTAACACTTCTCGAATATGACCGGCATGCTCCTCCTTGCTTATTGAATAAATCAGGATATCATCGATAAACACAATCACTGATTTATCTAACATCGGCCGACACACTCGATTCATTAAATCCATAAAAGCAGCTGGCACGTTGGTCAAACCAAATGACATAACGAGAAACTCGTAGTGTCCGTAAGGCGTGCGAAAAGCTATTTTAGGAATATCCTGCTCCTTCACCTTCAACTGATGATAACTAGATCGAAGGGCTATCCTTGAAAAACAACTGGCACCTTGGAGCTGATCAAACAAATCATCAATTCTCGGTAAGGGGTATCGGTTCTTTATCGTCAACTTATTCAACTCATGGTAGTCTATACACATCCTCATGCTACCGTCTTTCTTCTTCACAAATAAGACCGGAGCACCCCAAGGAGAGATACTCGGTCTAATGAACCCCTTATCAAGCAGCTCTTGCAATCGCTCCATCAACTCTTTCATCTCAGTCGGAGCCAACCGATACGGTGCCTTAGCTACTGGTTGGCCACCTGGTACCAAGTCAATCTGAAACTTAATCTCACGGTCCGGTGGCACCCCTGGTAAATCTTCTGGAAACACATCTGGAAAGTCACACACAACAGGTACATCAGACAGTTGTGGTGATGGCACATCCACGTCTTTACGTAGGCCAAGTAGGCATTACATCCATGTCTCATGCACTTTCCAGCCACCGCCATCGAAATCACCTTCGGGATCGTCGTGACTCGATCACCATAAACCGTCACCGTATTCTCGTCAGACACTGAAAATAGGATCATCTTCTTGCGACACACAATGTTCGCTTTGTAGTCCGCCAACCAATCCATTCCTAGGACTACATTGAAACCGCCTAAGGTCATCACGAATGGTCTAACAGGAAACTTATGACCGTCTAGTTCTATATCACAACCTTCTAACATCTCAAAAATCCTGGTAGACTTACCTATGGCAGTTTCTACATCGAAGGGCTCATCAATACTTCTACTCTTAATGGGAAACTTAGCACAAAAGGCAGCATAAATGAAACTCCTACTAGCACCGGAATCAAATAACACAGATGCAAGAGTTTGGTTTACTAGAAACGTACCTGAAACCACATCAGGGTCCGTCCTAGACTCCTCCCGAGTCATTGTGAAAGCTCAGGCGCTCGCCTTATGCCCTTCAGTTCCGGTCTTCTTCCCTACCCCGGAACTCTCCGCCCTCGGCTTCTTGCAATCCCTGCTCAAATGGCCGTTTTCTCCACAATTGTAGCACCTCATTACCCCACAATCTCTAGCCATATGACCAGGCTTCCCACACTTGAAGCAGATGTTTGACCCCCATTTGCATTCTCCCGAATGCTCCTTCCCGCATTTACCACATTTCTTCGACCCTACACCAGATGCGACCATACGCCGGTCATCCACCCGTGCACTCTTGTTGTTCATCGGGGCACCACCCCGACCAAACCTCTTCCCATTCAAGTTTCGGTCACCACCACCCTTTTTGTTCACCTCAGCCACCACCACCTCCCGCTCATCATATAGCCTCCCAGCCAGGTCAACCGCTGACCTAAAAGTGCTTGGTCGGGCGGCAATCATATGCCTGTAATATCCGCTGGCAAGCCTTGAATATACCTCTTGATCTTTCATGACAGAGGTGTCACCTGACCGGTACCAGTCGTGCCATCTCATTAAACTTGGTGGTATATTGCTGATGTGTCATTGTTCCCGCCTCCAGCTGCAGGAACTCTCTTTCGACCTTGTCCATCTCTCGATGAGGACAAAACTCCTCAATCACTAGCTTCTTCAGCTTAGACCACCTCATTCTTCCAATCGCCCGACTACCCTCGGCTTGGACAATATCGTCCCACCAACACAGAGCCGAGTCCACAAACGAGTGGGCGGCGAACTTCACCTTTTGATCCTCCCGACACTCGCTGATATCAAGAATGGCTTCCATCTCTCTCACCCACCAGTGAGTAGCAGCAGCAGTGCCATTTCCATCAAAAGTTGGGGGCTTGCATCTCATAAACGCCCCATACTTACAGCCTTGTGTTGCCTCCTGCACAGGTTCTTCTTCCTCCTCTTCATCATCGGAGAGAACCGTCTTAGTCTCCGGTCGCTCCCGTCCTCCCGAGGACCTATTCCTCTCCCTTCTATCTCCTTCCCTAACGGCTTTTATCACTTCGGTCACCACAGACGGTAGGATCGTCTACATGACCTGGTACACTTCCTCCATAACACCCTCCTTCACTGAGGCCCTCAAGTTAGCACTCTCATCTCCGCCCTTTGGATGAGGGGTCTCGAGCTCTTCATGAGCCACCTTCTCGGCCCTAGGCCTTCCTCTCGTGACTCGTGGTTCAGCACCACGTCCACGATGACCTCCACCATGAGAAGCCTTAGAAGATCTACCGCCAGCCATCTTCTAAGCACGCTATAAGATTCAAACACCAACACGCTCATTCAAGGTAATAGCTCAGTTTATGTTAAGTATAGTAAGTCCCTAATTACAGTGACCAGTTGTGATTAGCCACTTACTTTACTCTTCATACCCTAAGCATTTCCTATCCTGACTACATCAGTATCTAAATCTATTAAAGGCACATAAACCACATAACATGCGCACGTAATACCGGTTAACATTAAGAAAATACCTGATGGCACACAGCTACTCAGACTGGCATCCCTTCCCTTTTTGTCCCATTTTCAGTTTAAGTTTAGGTTTCTTTTGAAAATTTACCCATTTCACTTAAACTTTGGCTCTGATACCAACTTGTAAGGCCCCGTTCCCGGGACACTCACAGCTGGTCAATCATCGCACATAAAACATATAATTACATTAACTTTACTAAAATCATGCAGCGGAAAACACTTTAAACAAACGTTTCATTTCCTTTAAATAAACATTTTTGCAAAATAATACATCGTTCATTACAAAATATAGTTCGTTCGTATTACAATGCAAAAACGTTATACAAAAGAATGCCCTCCAAAAATGCCAAGTAGCTGCCCCGCGCCATCCTCAGCAATGCTCACCTGCTAACTAGAAAATGCATAAAAAGTCAGCATTACTGAGTGAGTTCTTGTTTTATAAAAACATTGCATTACCGTCCATTCGTTAAAACATTTTCATTACTATCGCACGTGATCACACATCATACATACATCAAGGTAATCATTATTATCTTCATCATCGTTCGTTTCGTACATTTCGCACGTTTCGCACATTTCGTACTTATCGCACTTTTCGTACATTATTACCTTTTACTTCTATCTAGGTCCTCTCATGTGCTTAACCCCCTCTAAAGCACCAAGTAATTCATCTAATGTTAAGCGACAAGGACCCCATATTGCACGTATGGAGTGGTCGCTAGGACAGACTCCCCCTATGTGTGTGAACTCTTATAGTTTAGCCAAGATCTCACGCTGTATAACACACAGTAATTAGGAAATCGCACGTATTGGAGCAGTCACCCAAACTGAACTCTTACTGTGTGTATGAACCCTTATGAGTTAGCCAAAATCACACGTTGTAGACACACACAGTTGAGCTAACAACTCTTAATGAGTTGTGAACCTCCTTTCATTTGCTTGCAAGGCTTTTCATTCATTCCTTCATTATGTTCCACTTCATTATCTTGAATCTTTCACTTCGTTAAGATAATACTTTACGTTCATTATCAATATCACACCATGTAAAGTCAGGTCATCATACGTAATAAGGAACATAAGAAAACATATCATACATAACATACATAGCATACATAATCAACATACATCAGCATCAATCATACGTCATCTTAAACATCATGAATCGCAAATTCACATACATAAACATATGCATAACAAGCATAAAGCATCACAAGACATAACTGACCCACCGCAGGACAGCGGGGGTTCGGGGGCGGCAGCCCCTAGTGGGGTCCAAAAGGGCAACGCCCCTGGCTAGGGCCGGGCAGCACGAAAATTTTTTATTTTAACACTTGTATATAGCACATTTCCTTATTGAAAAATCGAACTTCTCGTTAAAACCTCTTCAAATCTTGTTCATTTAAATCGTATATTTAGTATGTATTTCCAGGCCAAACTAGTTCAAAACCTTTAAAATAGGGGATCTAGAACTCAGCTGTACTCAGTGAGTAGCTTCTCAATCAAGCTTACAAAGCAAGGGTCACTGCACAGCTTGCAGATAAGTTAACACTCAAAGGAATTAATTTCTGCCTAATTTCGCTGCTAATTTCACTGCAAGATTAGCAGTTTTGCTGCAAGTTTCGCCAGCAGTTTCGCTGCTAGTTTCGCTGGCATCTTCGCTGGTAGTTTCGCTGCCATCTTCGCTGCCAGTTTCGCTGCCAGTTTTGCCCAACTTTCGTTGGAAAACCATGTCTGCGAAACTACCTGCGAAACTATAGTTTCGCAGGAAGATCCACAGTTTCGCTGGACGAACAACTAATTTCGCTGGATGAACACCCAGTTTCGTAGAACGGGCTGAAAAATATGAACCAACCTATTTTTGACCCAAAACTTCAATCTTTTACATCCAAAACCTTGATTTATCACCCAATAAGCTATATCTAAGCTTCTTACATGTTTTCTTACACAAAATTATGAGTTTTGGGCGAATCTTTGCCACTTTCAAAAACCCCAAACCTAGAATCTGGGTTTACATCAAAAGGAATGATTAAATGATGTTTCTTACCTAGATTCATGGTGTTTTCTTGTTGTTTGGATGCCCACGAATACCAATCTTCAATCATGAGATCAACCGAGCCTTGAATTTTCAATTCTCTCTACTTTCTCTCTCTAGAACTAGATGTTGAGTTGCAAATGAGAGCTGCTCAAGCTGATCCGTTTATATATATCGGGCATTCCCGAGACCTTAAACTCGCCAAACACATAACCCGAAGAGTTAACTCGGTCTATAACCCATATCCATCTTATTTTCATTAAATGATCTTGTCAAAGCCTATTATTATTATTTGGCTCGCTTAGACATTATTTAGGGCGTTACACTCCTTCATATCCTTATGATTTGTATCATGTGCTATGGAATCTCCACTTGAATTGTCAATTCCATTTGGATTAATAGCCTGTAAATTCTTGATCAATTCCATCATTTGAGACTTTAACAACGTCATCTCTGTCAATAATTGGTTCTTCATATTTGCCATCTCTAAGGTTTGCTTCTCTAATGCTAATTTGATGCCTTCTAACTCTAATTGATTCTTTTGCTGCTGATTCAAAGTGAAGCAATAATACTTCATGTTCCTTGATCTCCTTTTCGATTTCTTGACTTCGAGTAGACATCGCCATAGTGGTTTGGTTACCGAAATACAGAGCTCTGATGGAAATAGGTGGCTTTGATACCAATTGTTAGGCTTGAATAGGAAAGAAGAAGAAGACGAAGAATTCTCAATCCAAGCTAAATACTTCTGTTAGCCGGGTACTTCTTATAGAACCATTAAGTTGTTATATTCGGTTATCATTATTACACAAACACCCTTAAAACTGATCAATTACAATTGGCCTCTCTATTAAGCAATTAACCGTTACATCCTAACAATTTAGCAAGAAGAATCCTCGAACATTTTCACATGAGGAGAAGCAAGACTATGGCCAGACGAAGAGAACATAAGATGGGGTTGGAAGACTAGAAGCTTGTAGATTCTAATGAAGAGGCTGATGCAACCTAAACATCTTTAGTCTTTCTTGCATGTTGTACAAGTGCATTGAAGTATAATGCTTCGGAAGTTTCACATGTGCAACAGAAATACTCTAAGTGTGAAATCTTCCGAAGCCAAGACCAACATCTTCCGAAGCCAAAGATGAAGTCTTCCGAAGCCTCAGAGACAAAGTCTTCCGAAGCTTCAAGTTCATGAAGACATATTTCTTCCAAAGACTTTTAGTAACATGCTACATCTGATGTACTGTTCCATAAAGCTGGACACCTTTCCGCTGCAACTCTGCAAGTCACCAACTAATATGGTTTGGTGAAAAGGTCCATGCTTTTGGTAACTATACATTGAGGTCTTGAGTTTGTAACTTTCTACTTTATGTACTTTATCCTTTTTGTAATAGATAAGGATGTGAGCTATGGCATGTCATAGTCACAAGTCAAAAGGCAATCTGCCTTTTGACTCTACAATTGATTTTGTGTGTGTCTAGTCAATTGTATCCAGCTGGCTTTCAAAATATAGCCGGCTGTAGGATGTTGTATAAGTATCCCATGTTCTTGTATCTTTCGAATATGCTTTTGTAACACTTGTAATAGAACATAGAGAAGGCGATATACTGCATTCTTGAAAACAAATACTTGTGTTCTTTGTGTTCTGTCTCATATATTACTTATGTTCTTAGTGTCACCACTTGGTTAATCCAGTTTACTGTTTGATCTAAGTTTAGTTTATCTCCTCTTTGTGTTGTTGTGTTGTAACTCTTCACCCTTCAATGATCCTGCATTTGGTATCAGAGCTTTCCAGGCTCTTGATATAAGATCTCACCATCTTTAGATCCCTCACACACACAAATACTAAACTTTTCAAATGGCAGCCATTTCCAAAACTGATATGGAAACTGGAACCATGAACAAGTCCCCACTGATCACTCTTGATGAGTTTGACACCTGGTGTTTAAGAATGGAAGGTTTCATCAAGTCTCTTGATTCAAGAATGTGGGAGTCTATAGAATGGACCTTTCATACCCAGCACACCTTCTGCTACTGGTGCTGGTATGATCCCCAAAGATGTGGCTAACTACTTTGATGAAGATAGAAAGAGAGTAGAGATAGACAGAAAAGCCATGACAGCTCTTCAAACTGCCTTCCAAACTCTGTGTACAGAGGCTTCAAGAAGTGCAAAACAGCCAAGCAGCTGTGGGATGCATTGAAACTAATGTATGAGGGTTCTTCTGAAGCCAAGGAGAAAGAAGGATCTCCTGAAGCAGCAGTTTGAAAACTTCACCTTCAAAACCGGTGAGACCATGACTCAACAGTACTTCAGGTATGTTGAGATTGTGGATACCCTTGTGGATGGAGGAGTTTCTCTTGAAAACAGAGACATTGTAAGGTATTTCATGTCCTCACTTCCTAGGCAATGGACACACTACTGTGTGGTGATCAAGAGAACTGAAAATCTCAAAACTCTTACTCTGACAGAGTTATATAGGATTCTTAGTGGCTACCAGATGGAGATGAACATGCAAGGTTCATCTGGCAACTCCAACAATTAAATGGGTTCAGCCCTACATGTGGTTGAAAGGGATAGCATAGAACCCAAACATCATCTCTTATGCTACCCTGACAACTCACCCAAGGGTCCTTTCATCACCTTCCCAAAGACACCAAAGGAGAACTACACTCAAGGAAGCCCTTTCCAAGAGACAAGCTCTTCTCAAGCTTTTGTGTCTTCTGATGAAAGCTGTGGCAACTCTCTTTTCACTCTTGAAGACTGGATTGTATCCATCCAGATGATCTGGAATATATGGAAATAGTCCAGCAGATGGCTCTTCTCACTCACAGAGTCAAGAAGTTCTACAAGAGGACTGGAAGGAAGTTTCCAAGCAATACAACCAGTGGAAAGTTTGGACTGGACAAAGGAAAAGTCAAGTGTTACAACTGTAACTTGATGGGCCACTTTGCTAGAGAGTATAAGGCACCTAGAACAAATGGTGGCCAAACACAATCCAGACCAAACTACACTGACAAAGCTCTCCATAATGAGAAGTCAAAGCAGCAAGCTGCTGTTGCTGTTGAAGAAGGAGGCTTTGACTGGAGCTTTCAGGTGGAAGATACTTCTCCAAACCAAGCACTGATGGCAGATCATGATAAAGCCAAGGTATGGAAAATCTGTACTCCTGAATGCATTGCTAAAGTTAACAGGTACAGGTCCTATAACTTGGAACTGAGATCTGATGTTGAGTCCTTAAACATTTTAAAATCTGATTTTAGAAAGTCTGAAAATGATTATAAGCTGAAAATAGAGGACTTAGAGAAAACCATTTCAGTTCTAAAACATGAACACGCCGATTTTAGGACTAAAAAAGATCTCATAACCAAGTTAACTGAGTGCCAGGCTGAGCTTATGATCAGCAAAGCCAGGGCAGAAAGAGGTGTTCTTGAAGAGGAGACCTTCAAGAACATGATATCCTCATCCCTGCACAACAAAGTGTGCTATCAAAACAGACAGGGACTGAGATCCAATGGATAGCTCCTCCCACACAATCTTGTCAGTAAGACCTCCTAGGTGTGGAACTTGGAAGATGAGCTTCCTCTCATAGATCCAATGAGTGAGGAGGATGAAGAAGAGATAGTGAAGAATCCCTCTACAAAGAGTGAAGAGGAGGATTCCAAGAAGGGCCACTATCCTTCTGAGGAGGAGAAAGTAAGACTGTGATGAACAAGTCCATGAGAAAGAACTTGATCAGAAAGAGCAAAATAAAGGCAAGGAAGGCTCAAGAGATCAAGGCTACTTTTGACTCTAAGCAGAAACAAGTTTTTATTTCTGTAGGGTTTAAAGTGGTAGGGACTGAAGACATCAACCAAAACTCTTTTGCTAAGAGTTTGGTTCTTGTTAAACTCATCTCAGTAGCAAGAAGAAGACCGATCTGCTGTGTACCACTGCTGCACAGCTTGGACCATCAAACTCCAAGCACGTCCTCAGCCTAGAGGACTGTCTCAGCATCTGCAAAGATGAAGGTGGAGAAGAGAAGTGACCAAAGACAGTCTTACTCTCAAGAAAAGGCTCTTGTGAAGAAGAAGATGAACTGTGTTATGTGTGTGACAAACCACCACTCACATTACCAAGGATTGTCCCTTCAATCCTAAAGGTACTATCCATATGGCCAAAACAAAGGCTTCAAAGAGTTCTAAGAAGATTCAAGCTTCGGAAGAAAAACCAGTTCCTTAGGAAGTTCCAAATAAACAAGAAGGGAAGTGGAAAATTCTCTTCGGAAGAATATTTGGTCTCAGAAGAAAGGAGTTCTTTCGAAGCACTGAAGTCTGCTGCAGTGTCTGCTGAATATTCCAAAGGTTCAGTCATCAAAACTTCTGAAGTTCCAAAAGTTTATAAAGTTTTGAAGGTCAAGTCCAAGACTCCAAAGGTGGTGTGGACGTCTAAGAAAGACCAAGTGACTGAGATTTCTCCATCAACAACAGCTCAAGATCCTTTTAGTATAACCATAGGATCTATTACTGTTGAATTACCTTCTGCAAATAAGCCCAAGACAAGCAAGGCTTGGATTTCCAAATGTAACTAATCATTCTCTTTGTGCAGGGACAGCTGAAGACAGACAGAAATGTCTGGATCATAGATAGTGGCTGCTCCAAGCACATGACATGCAATAGGTCACTACTCCAGAACTTTGAAAGGATTGATGGAGGACCAGTTGCTTTTGGAGGAGATGAAGGCGGTACATTTCTGGAAGGGGCAAGGTCATAAATGGTAAGCTCAACATAGAAAAGGTAAACTTTGTAAAAGAGCTTGGATACAATCTTCTAAGTGTATCTCAATTTTGTGATCAGAGTCATAACATGCTCTTTACTAAGCATGAGTGCATTATTCTTAAGCCTAGTGTGGTCATTCCTCATGAGCATATCCTGCTTAGAGCCCCCAGGAAAGGATACATGTACAAGATGGATTTGCAAGAAACCTCTCCCTCTGGAGAAGTTTCATGCTTTCTGTCTAAAGCCAACAGTGATGAGTCTTTCCTATGGCATAAAAGAATGTGCCATGTAAACTTTAAGAACATGAATAAACTGATTAAGCATGATTGGTAACTGGAATGCCAAAGAAAGAGTTTACAAGTGATGACCACTATGTTGCATGCCGAAAGGGAAGCAACATAAGGTATCTCACAAGCCTAAGGAAAAGAACTCCATCACTACACCCCTACACTTGTTACATATGGATCTCTTTGGCCCCACCAGTGTAATGAGTTTAGGAAGGACCTTATACTGTCTAGTGATCACAGATGACTTTACAAGATTCACGGATTTTCTTCCTTAGGACTAAGGATGAGACTCCTGAGATTCTGAAGAATTTTATCTTAAAGATTGAAAATCAATCTAATCACAAGGTCAAGATCATAAGATGTGATCAAGGAACCAAATTTAAGAACCATATCCTTGATACATTCTGTGATGAAAAGGGTATTACAAGACAATTAGTGCTCCCAGGACTCCTCAGCAAAATGGTGTTGCTGAGAGGAGAAACAGGACACTGATTGAAGCTGCAAGAACCATGCTGTCTGACTCTAAACTGCCCATCACCTTCTGGGCAGAGGCAGTCAACACTGCCTGCTATGTGCAGAACAGAGTTTTAGTAGTTAAGACTCATGGCAAAACTCCTTATGAACTTTGGCACAAGAGGAGACCTTTCATTGGTTTTCTCAGGTCATTTGGATGTTCTTGCACCATCTTGAATACCAAAGATCAAATTGCCAGGTTTGCTGAGAAATCAGATGATGGACACTTTATTAGATACTCTTCCCAAGCTAAGGCTTATAGAGTGTACAATCTCAGAACTAGAATTGTTGAGGAGTCAGCCAATGTGACTTTCAATGAACACACACCTTGTGTTGCTGGTTCTGGTCCGGACTGGTTGTTTGATCTTGATTTGGTTACCAACTGTTTTAACAAATCTTGTGAGAATGTTTCAGGACCTGCAGAAAATTTAAATACAGAAGATCCTGATCCAAGATTTGAGTTAGGAGATCTTCAAGACATATATCTTCAGCTCCAGTTGGAACCACTTCTGCAAATGAGGTTTCTGTCAGCCCAACAATGACAAATTTAGCTGATACATCTGGTATGCCTTCAAATTCCAGATCAGAGGCTCTACAACAGATAAGAACACCTCAACTGTGGAAGACAACAATGGTGATGGTGACAGTGACCAAGAATTTCTTGATGCCACTAACCACACCATAGATGAGAACATCAATGATGTCACACACTGCTTGGATCAAGTTTCACTTGAAAAGTGTGCTGCTGATGTGATGGAGAAACATCTATGCCAGATCTCAATTTTCAAATTTAGATCTTTCTCAACAACTTGCTGTGATCCCTCAGCTTAGGATCCACAAGTCTCACCCTACCACAAACATCATTGGAGATGTTGTCTCAGAGGTAAAGACAAAAGGACAAACCCATGAAGCAAATGTTTGTCTTCACTTGTTTTCTCCCAGATAGAGCCAAAGAAAGTTGATGAAGCTCTAAAGGATGAAAGTTGGGTTGAAGCTATGCAACAAGAGCTGCTTCAATTCAAAAGGTAGAAAGTTTGGAACCTTTGTCCTCTTCCTTTCTGGGAGACTACCATTGGAACCAAATGGGTGTTTAGGAACAAGAAAGATGATAGAGGCATCATCATCAAGAACAAGCTAGACTGGTTGTTCAAGGATACACACAAGAAGAAGGGATTGACTACACTGATGTCTTTGCTCCAGTGACAAGATTAGAAGCCGTTAGGATATTCCTGGCATTTGCTGCATCCAAGAACTTCAAGGTCTTTCAACTTGATGTGAAGTGTGCCTTTTTTGTATGCAGTGATAGATGAAGAGGTTTATGTCAAATAGCCACCTGGTTTTGTAGATCCTGTCCATCCTGATTATGTCTGCAAGGTTGACAAAACTCTATATGGGCTGCACCAGGCACCGAAGAAGTGGTATGAGACACTGTCTGAGTATCTCTGTAAACATGGATACAGGAGGGGTACTATAGATGGAACTCTCTTCATAAAGGACAAGGAAAAGACATATTGCTAGTTCAAGTATATGTGGATGACATCATCTTTGGTTCAACTAATCCAAAGCTTTGCAAAGACTTTGAGATGCTGATGAAAGACAGATTTGAAATGAGTGCCATGGGGGAACTCAATTTCTTTCTGGGAATTCAAGTGAAGCAAGTTGAAGATGGCATCTTCATAAGTTAGTCAAAGTATGTTCAGGACATACTCAAGAGGTTTAATATGACTGACTGTAATATTGCTAAGACACCCATAGCCAGAAACCACTCTCTTGGTTCTGATCTTGAGGGGGAGTGTGTAGATAAGCATTTATATAGGGCTATGATTGGGTCTCTTATGTATCTTACTACTAGCAGGCCTGATATCATGTTTGCTACATGTATTTGTGCAAGATATCAAGCCAACCCTAAGATGTCTCACCTTATCATTGTCAAGAGGATTCTAAGATACCTCAAAGGTGCATTAACACTTGGACTATGGTATCCCAAGAATTATGACTTCAATCTGTATGCCTATACAGATAGTGATTATGATGGTTGCAACATGACTGCAAAGTCTACATCTAGGGGATGTCAATTTCTTGGTGGAAGAGTTTTCTCATGGCAATGCAAGAAATAGTCCTGTGTCTCTGCATCAACTGCTGAAGCTGAATACATTGCTGCTGCAAGCAGCTGTGCTCAAGTACTTTGGATTCAAAATCAGATGCTGGACTATGGGTTAAACCTTCAAGGAGACTCCCATTCACATAGACAACAACAGTGCTATCTCAATCACAGAAAACCCTGTGCAGCACTCAAGGACAAAGCACATCAAAATCAGGTATCATTTAATAAGAGATAACTATGACAAAGGATTAATTAAACTAATCAAGGTTCACACAGATGAACAATATGCTGATCTGTTTACAAAGGCTTTTGATGAACAGAGATTTAAATATCTTATATCAGCTATTGGGATGATCAACCTTGAATAGATCTTTGTTAAAACTAATTCTTATTAGTTCTTAAAATATGTGTGTCCTAAGTTGTCTAGTTCATCACTTTCATAAGCTCATGTTTTCTTTGGATGGAAATTTCTCTTTGAAGATTTTCCTTAGATTTTTTTGAAAATTTCTGTTACTTCGGAAGTTATGTTTTTAACTTCGGAAGTAAATCATGCCTTCAAAATAAATAACTATCTAAGAATTTACCTTCGGAAGAGTTTTCAAATTTATCTTCCGAAGCTAAAATACTTGTCTCAGACACTTAATCATTTTCAAGGACCATTTACTTCCGAAGCAAAATTAACTCTCGGAAGCTTTGTTAGTTATACACAAAGCACTCAAGTTTTAATTCTTTTTCGAAGCAAAATTTTCAAACCTCTCAGGAAATTCTTCCGAAGTCATTTAGCTTCGGAAGCTTTTTAATTAAAACTTCCGAAGATAATTAACCTTCGGAAGCTTTTTGTTTTCCAAGAAAAAAACTTTTTGAGCAAAAAGTAAACTACTTTTTCAGAGGTGGGACCGACATCCGGATTTCAAGTTTATCCTCTTTCATTAAACTTATCTGAAATCCTTCTCACATATAAACCCAACGGTTCCCCCCTCTTTCTATCATCTGTTTTTCCTCCAACCTAAAATCCCAAATTTCTCTTTGAAATTTCTTTCTTTCTTCTTTCTTCATCCCTAAGCTACTTCAAAATGGCCAACTTGCTCACAGAAATGATCCCAACTTACCATGCAACTACACAGATAACACAATCAAGTTGCTCTGTTACGCTCTGAGAAAGATCCTCATTTCTCAGAGGTTTTCCGTTTCTTATCTCTGTCCAACTACTTCACCTCCCTAACCATTGATCCTCCACTCTATGAGGATCAGTTGCTTGAATTCTATAGGACCTGCCAAGAGGTCATTATGGATGGGGAGAAGGCATTGTCTGCCACAGTACAAGGGAGAACAATCTTCATCACTCCGGCCATCATCAACCGACATCTTCAGCTGGATGATGAAGAAGGTGAGGTGTTTTTCCCAAAGGAAGCTGTCAATCATTCCTTTGAGCAGATGGGGTATGAGGGAGATTTCTCTGTAAAGACCTTCAGGAAAGGGAAGGTCTCATCCCAATAGAGATTCCTGCTCCATGTGGTCATCCACAGCTTATCAAACAAGCATGGTGGATGGGACCAGATTCCTAAAGATCTCTCCTTCATAGTCCATGGAATGGTTCAAGGGGT
The DNA here is from genome assembly GCA_025506515.1 of Flaveria trinervia. Classification (NCBI taxonomy): domain Eukaryota; kingdom Viridiplantae; phylum Streptophyta; class Magnoliopsida; order Asterales; family Asteraceae; genus Flaveria; species Flaveria trinervia. Next base: position 87,371,259 of record CM046445.1, on the reverse strand, counting down.
CAAATTCAGGTACTCTTAGTTTATTTATACAAATTTACTTGCAAATTTAGACTCCTTAGAATATTACATGTTTCCTAGATATGTCCAGTACATTCTTAACTGTGAACTGGCTCACAGTAAGGAAACAGGTAACATTCTTAATTGGGACAGATGAAGCCCTGCATCTTTAAAATACTGAGAAAGTCCACTGTTGGATTCTCTGGGGTAGAAACAACCCTAGTCCTAAAAATGTTAGAGCTCATTGCTCAAGGTGACAACCTAGCAGCACAAGCTAGTGTTGAACCCACACCTGTTACTCCCCAACCACCCACACAGCCTCAAATATCCATCACCTACCAAAGAAAATCCAAACGAACCCCTACTCAGACTATTCAGTTTGTGGAGGCCCCCATATACTCACCCATACAGGAAGAAGTGGACACTGGAGCTCCCACTTCTCCTGACGAGCAAACCACTCCCATCTCTTCAAGAATCAGTGCTGAGGTTCCTTATGCTCAGCCTGAAGAGCTCATTATCCCTACTGCCTTAAGCCATCACTCTGAGTCTCAACACTCAAGTGATCAACTTCAGAAGACAGTTACCATCCCCAGCCTATAGATCTAAACCAACCCATTCCCAACCTTGAGTTCTATACTGATAAAGATATAGGTTTTAGTGAGTATAATGAATCTCTCTTCTTTCCCTCTACTCAAAGAGAGATGACTACTTCTGAGTCTCCTACATATATCCCACATCAGTCACTACAACTAAGGTGGACACTCCTAAACCTGTTCAGGATGTCCATATGGAAGAGGCTCTCACTTCTGAAAGTGATTACATCATTAAGACCTCAACCACGGCAACTCAGCCCACTGACATCTCAACTGAGACTGCCAGTGAGCAGAGGAAATCCAGTAGCCAAAAACTTAGAATGGTCATGAGAGAAAGGACTCTGGTCCAATCTTCTCACCCACAGTGATTCTTCTGATGAAGATGAGGGGATCTGAGACTAAAAGTGCAAAAACTGTCTAAAACATGCACTTACCTAGTCTCAAGGTCAGTCACCTTGAATCTCAGGGACTACCTTACAAAACAGGATCAATGATCAGTAACTTGAGATTTCATATCTTAAGGAAAAACTAGCTGGGAGACCTTAAGGAGAGCTCAACCAGGAACACAAGAACCTGTGGATGTGATTGACCTATCTTCCAACTCACCTATGCAAGTGGGTGATGCTACCAAAAAGGGGGAGAAAGTCATTACAGCCGCAGAACCTGGGAGTTCCTCTAAGAGAATAGACATTAAGGACTCACCATCCTTACTTTCAACTGTGCATTCTCAGCAACCTCCTCTAGTGCATATGATGTGGACTACACATACTCCTTCATACAGAGTCTGTTTGAGGATGGGATACCAAGGGCTATGTCACCTTCACCATCCTTCAATCACATCATTGGGTGGAGGTATGACAACAACAGGAAGGCCCTCATCATCATAAGAGTTCAAGGACAGCAAGAAGTATTCAATTTTCAGAACTTGGACTACTATGAAGGTCTAGATCTAGTCAACATGCCACTTGTCAACCCAAGCCAATCAAGACAAGCTGACAGACTGGCTAAAAGAATCCAAGACAGAATCATTGCAGAGTTCAGCCTAAGAAGGAGACTAAGGCAATCAGGCAATGTCATCGGTCAACTGGATGTTAAGGCAAACCCTAAGATTAGCTTCATAGGGGAAACCTTGACTAAAGGCCCAGTGATAGAACCTGAGAGCCCTGTCTCATCATCTCCAACTGCTATAGAGATCCATATTCCTTCTGAGACACCTGTTGGTGAAGGTGCTTCTCAACCTCTCTCTGGCCTAAGCTCAGATGCTGCAATGAGCAATGAAGGCCAAAGCTCTCTCCACCCTGAGTCACAAAGGTCTATGAGTGACAAAGGGAAAAGAAAGATGACATCTGAGGAGATTGAGGAGGAGAAGAGAGAAGAAAAGGAGGCTAAGGGGAGAAAGTTCCTCTACTGAGTCTCCAAGACTCATGGAGTCTGCAATCAGGGCTGCCCCCAGACCAGATACTCAGAATGATGAGTTAAGGGCAGTCAGGATTAACTATCTGCAAACTAGGAACTATGACAAAGATAGTGTCATCTCTCTCCCATTGGATGAATTGAATGAGCTGGTTGATTTGGAAAGGTCAAGAGAGAAGAAGGAGGCAGAAGATGCAGAACTCCTAGTACAAGTCAAAGAAGAGAGAAGAAGAAAAAGACTGTACAAAGGTATGCCTACCCTCTCACCAGTTTAAGAAAGTCTTGAACAATAGGATGTGGTTCAACAAGAACCTCAGGTAGATAAGGAAGAAGACAGAATCAAGATGATTAACTACCTAAGTGCCACAGGCCTCTATCAGGAAAATGCACTCCTTCCCTTACCTTATGACTATATTGAGTTTGAGTACTTAAAACAACTTAAGCTTGAGTTAGTCAAGGAAAGAAAAGCAACAAAGAAGAAGCCGAGGGAAGAAGCTGCAAAATCAAGAGCCATCATCCAAAAGAGCATGAAGAAGTCTGCTGATAGGCAGAGGATGATGAGCTTCTTGAAGCTGTATGGATTCTCCGGAAGGAGACGTGGACCCATGTCTCTATCCACTATGGATGAACATGTCAGGGTAATCAAGCAGAAGATTAAGAGGGGAGAGCTCACTGACTTACACTCCACTCCAAGTCAGGCCCCACCTAAAGTGGAGGTTAAGGTTGAACAACCAGACACAACACAACCCGGACCTCCTGCTAATGCTCAGTAAGCTTCATCTTCTTATCCACAGCAGGGTCAACCTCCCCCTCTATCTGAACCTGAGAGAGAGGAAGTCCTAACTGAGAAAGACAGTGAAGATAAATCTAGTGCTGCAGGCCAGTCTTCTCGGTTAAAATTGGAAAGAGAAAGAAGAGGATGACTTCTAGACTAAGTCTAAGAAGAAGAAGAAGAATTTTGCATCCCCTTCTGAACCTCAGGATGAATCAGAACAGCCTGAGGATGTGCATTCAGAGGATGTTCAATCAACTCCAATTTTAGTAGCTCCTCTAGCATCAGGAAGACCCATCTTGTCTTGGACATACACCACAAATCCAGAAAGGTGGCATGTTATTAGAGATCAAGGCATTAAAGACATTTATACATGGAAAGATATGTTTCACTTGCCTCTGCATGACCTCTTTGACATGAGAAAACACTTTGATAGCCTGAAGGATCCTGATCATCTTATGAAGAAAGGAATGGTGATCATCCTAATGAGGACTGTTAATATCTGAAGTTTTCTAAGTGTTTTGGTAACATCAGCCTAGGGGGAGTTTGTAGAGTCTAATAAAGAAGCTGATACAACCTAAACATCTTTAGTCTTTCCTGCATGCTGCACAAGTGCATTGAAGTAGAATGCTTCGGAAGTTTCACATGTGCAATAGAAATACTCTAAGTGTGAAATCTTCCTAAGCCAAGACCAACATCTTCCGAAGCCAAAGATGAAGTCTTCCGAAGCCTCAGAGACAAAGTCTTCGGAAGCTTTAAGTTCATGAAGACAGATTTCTTCTGAAGACTTTTAGTAACATGCTTTATCTGATATACTGTTCCATAAAGCTGGACATCTTTCCGCTGTAACTCTGCAAGTCACCAACTAATATGGTTTGGTGAAAAGGTCCATGCTTTTGATAACTGTACATTGAGGTCTTAAGTCTGTAACTTTCTACTTTATATACTTTATCCTTTTTATAATAGATAAGGATGTGAGCTATGGCATGTCATAGTCACAAGTCAAAAGGTAATCTGCCTTTTGACTCTACAATTGATTTAGTGTGTGTCTAGTCAATTGTATTCAGCTGGCTTTCAAAGTATAGCCGGCTGTAGGATGTTGTATAAGTATCTCATGTTCTTGTATTTTTCGAATATGCTTTTGTAACACTTGTAATAGAACATAGAGAAGGTAATATACTGCATTTTTGAAAACCAAATACTTGTGTTCTTTGTGTTCTGTCTCTTATATTACTTGTGTTCTTAAGTGTCACTACTTGGTTAATCCAGTTTACTGTTTGATCTAAGTTTAGTTTATCTCCTTTTTGTGTTGTTGTGTTGTAACTTATACCCTTCAACGTTCCTGCAAAGCTGGCCTACAAAGACATGCTTGTTGTTCAATCAAAGAGAGTTGACTTAAGCATTATATGTCATTAAATGTCATTAAATGCTAGGAATCTCGATAAGAATAGAGACAACAGAGTTGCAGCAAAAAGTCAAGCGGGTAAAAAAGGGTTTAAAAGGCAAAGAAGAATGACCAATGGATACAAATAGGGCTAACAACAGAAGAATTACACTGTCAACCTAAAAAGATAGTTATCGTACCTTTGATGTAAATGACATTCACTTATATAATGAGAAGTCTAAGAAGTGCAATGGCATGGAAAGAATTCCAGAAAAAACATTCTAGTTGCTCATAAGAAAAGATGCCCCATAGAACCTTTAATAGCCAAAAGAATCTTTATAATTGTATGATGGTTCTTCAATAAAAGATATACGCATGTTTATACTCATTCTCCATTAACAATTCTGATCAAGCCCCACCCTTATTATAAACTACATATGTCAAGTGAATCTTTATCATAATGGTTTCAACAAATGCATTAAAGGGTGATTTTAAAGAACCTCTAAATAGGCACTGACATTCCATACGAGAATGATCAAACATCAAATTAGTGCCTTAAATCAAGATATAAATCAAAGAAGTGATTAATCAGGAGATAATGATCATGTTTCATATTAAAGGTACTAGAGGCACAACTCAAAATACTTAAACTACTCAAATCAGTTTAACAAGTAATTGACTGTCATTTTATTTTTACCAAAATTTAATGCAAATGATCTTAATTGGTAGGGCACAACCCACACTATTTAATTTTTCTTCAATTAAATTTGACTAAATAATATATATAAAACACATGAATAGAAATTACGGATATTAAAATTAGGGTTTGTATTGGTTGATGCCAATATGCTCAAACCACCTCTAGAAACTTTCTTGCTATAACCAACTTTAGCTTTATTTTAGTGCATTGTTTTTTTTGTTTTTTGGAAGAAATGTGGGTATTTTGGAGTAAAATATGAATAAAAGGTAGTATATATAGTTTAAAAAACCATTTTGTTTTTAATAAACTCACTTTTAATGGGTTTTAAACAACTTACTTTTAACGGTTTAATGATGGTCAACAATCATAAAAGCATCATTTCATTAAGCTTGTAGAACTTTAAATGAACTACTCGAGGGCTAGCAAAGATGTTATTGTCCAATCTAAAGGAATTGAAGGGGGTATCTAAGGGTGCCCCAAGTACCAAATTATAAAGAAACAAAAAGTGAAACCAAATAATGAGAAAATGAAACTAAAAGATTTGAAGATTAATCAAATATTCCAACAAAAACAAAAGCAAGGGCAATGTTTAAGTTTCTTTACCAAGATCTAATGAAAGTCATTTTGCAACAACTGTTTCTTCTTCTTATGAAACATGTGTGGATAATGTGATCTAAACGTTAGATGTGAAATCTTTAAAAAAAAGTTAAGTCATAGTCAACACAACAATCATGTAAGAAGTCAAAGGAATTAGAGTATAGAAACAAATGTCGGAAAATCAAATACAAAGACATGAATATCAATGTTTGTCCTAACAAAAAGAACAAACTCAAGCATTCAGTATGTCTTCAAAAAGAAAGTAATGATGCATCTGTGGCACAAATGGAAATCCAAATTGTTCGACAAATATAAAACCATAAAGACTATTTAGATGAATAAAATATGAATGAATAAGCTCTAAAGAAGTTGATAAAAGAGAATAAGAAATTGGCCATTTTACTATGCTGACTTGTTGAATCGATAAACAAACTAGGAGGATGTGGGTTCATATTCTCAAGGTGATTTAGAAGCTCTGATCTGATGGACTAGAGCTACATTTTTAGGGTTTTTGTGCTTTGCATTATGATCATCAATGGGTGTTGTTATTTTTTTTATTTTTTTATTTTATAAAACAAGTTAGTACACGTGTGGTAATTTCTCATATGGTTCAAAGCAACATAAGTCTTTTAATTTTTGGACAATATTGGTCTATATGTGTTGTTACGTTTTACGTGTTACTGACTCTTTTATTATATGATGATATTGTTTGTAACATAGAGATGATAGATATTAAAAAAAGAATCAAGAGTCAGCATCAAAGAACCAAAAGGTTGTGGCAAGAATTGTGGTCATGAAGTGAAAATTCCAAAGGGGGTATATTTCCGGTAAGAGAAAGCTATACATGGGACCTTAATCAGATTCGGTTAATAGTGAGAAGTTAACTAAAACCCACCGTTGTTCTCTACTTCTTTTAGCAATCTTTGTTTTATGCGTAGAGCGAAAAATATATGATCTAATATCAACATATAGATCTGCTTTAGAAAAACAATGTTATTGCAAAGTATGCAATCCCTATGGTTACTAGAGACAAGCAAAGGGTAATTCTCACATATCCATTATAAACTTTAAGCAATAAAAAACTACAGAGTTTTAAGGGAATAATTTTCTGTTACGAGGTTAATAACATGTGATGTCAAACTCTTCTTAGATGCAAGTTGCTTAGTCATGACAAAGGAGATTCTAATAAGAGTACTTTATAGAGAGACTGAGATTTTGAAAGAAGTTACACTAACTATCTTTTATGTGAAATACTATATAAAGGATCATGAACGTAAGGTAGTTTAGAAAGAAAGTTATTCTCAAAGATGTTAAATGCTATTAAACTTACTAAACATATATGCAGTATCCACAAACAATCTTGTAATGTGATGTAAAACGATTCTAAATCCACACCTTTGACTAGAAAATGGCCATATAAATTGTCAAATAATGTTGCTTTAAAGAAAATATAGTTGTGATATCATCCTTTGATCTTTAAAAAGAATGATGATGCCACTATCGACCTTGTTGAATCTTGCTCATGGATTCTCCCATTAGCTATGGTTAGTGATAATTTTGTTAGTTTCCTTTGATGTTGCTTTCTTGTTTCAACAATGTTTTGACTGAATTAACTTTCCCAGAATGCATGTTTGATGCCATAGAATGTCGTCACACAACTTGTTTAGATTCATAATCACGTTTATATTGCTTGTTGTGTAAATTTGTAATTGGTTCAAAGGTGGGTATTTGTTTTGATTATTCAAGGAATTAATTTGATATTGCAACCTAGCTCAAAGGTGTAATCCGTGTTTTAATGTATGTTCGTTTATTTACGTTCGTTTATGTTTATTTGTTTATGTTCGTTTGCTTACATTTGTTTGTTTATGTATTGAAACAAATTTCATATACATATTTTTTTTAATGTTTTTTGGATGAGTCATATGGATGATTTTTTATGAACGATTATAGATTTTTTAATAAAATTATATTTTAAATAAATCATGTATATATTTGAACCATTAAATTAAATGTGTTTTTTAATGAATTATGATATGTTAGACTTGATTGTTTGTGTACATTAATATTCGTTTGTGTTCATTTATGTTTGTTAGTTATGTTCGTTTATTTTTGTTCTTTTACGTTCATGAATGTTTGTTTAGTTTTTTAACGAACATGAACAATTTTATTTTCCTAATAAACGAACATAAACAAAAAAATTTGTTCAATTATGTTTTCGTGTTCGGTTAAAATTAAATAAAAGAACACAAGAAGATGTTTGTGTTCATTTGGTTTATTTACAGACTTACATATACATCAGAGCATTCATAGTGAAATTTTTAAAAATATGTGAGTGTGTTTGGTATATTATATAAAATGGTTTTGAATGATTGAGTGAAAGAGAAAGAAAATATTATTGTTGATTGATATATTTGAAAAACCACTATTCAATTTTCATAATTTTTTTAATACTTTTTAAAATGGTTGTGAGTGGAATAGAGATAAAAAAGTAATGATAAGTGTATAAAAAAATTATTGAATTGAAAAAAAATATATTGATTTTTAATGTAATCATGTACATAAAGATAAAAAATCTAACGTGAATATTCCGAAACATCACATGAACATACAAATTGTCATGATTTGCATATTAAAATATTACAACTACGTTACGTTTTTTTAGGAGTTTCTGTAATAATTAATTTATCTATAAATGTCAGATCTGCATAGTTAGCTGGTTGAAGAAAAAATACTTAAGCATAGTGAGAGAGGAGATTAAAAAGGCATCTTAAAATTCAAACACCAATTATTTATTAGTGATCTGCACAGAAAAGAATTTTCTTAGGAGTGATAATTGAATTCACTTTGGTATGCATAAAGTAAGCAAGTGCCATAAACTATTAACATAAGGTATATAATAATCACAAAACATGCAACTCAAAAGTAAAGATCAACACATATATATTCTGTTTATACAAGGACTTGCAGAAACTTAATAACAATCCCAAACACAGAATATAAACTTGCAAACATCAAATTATGAAAGGATATGCAAGATTTTAATAAAAATAATATTTAAGCCATAAATTAAACCGGATAAATTTAAGAACTAGAACACATTCAACAACGTTTATTTTTAAGCATGCATGCCAGGTAAATCAAAGATTGACTGAGCATGGCAAGAAGAAGCTTACCTGACAAAATAAACTGGTATCCGGTTCAGTGTTTATGATGTGAATTCAAGACAATGATTAATCTTATATGATAGACAATGTAACTTTTACATGGAATGTTGAATATTTAATTATTTATGTTGATACCGCCATGAATTTTCAGCTTAAAATTGCGGTTATGATATATAAAATTAGTTGTGAGGACTTCTAGGTTCGGGACTTTACAACACAATTTTAATCAAACCAATAAAAAAACTATAGAACATTTACAGTAGATTTCTCATATTATCGTGAGTGTATTTCTTATCTTATAAAAAATGATTAAGTGGTTGTGAGTATAGAAGATAAAAATATACTATGTATCTGCATATTTAAGGGAAACATTGATTACCCATATTTTTAATTTTAATTTTTGAATGTAGTTATAAGTGAAGAAGAGATAAAAAATAATATTAATTAGTAATAGTAATTATCATTTAGTTTATTATACAAATGAAAACGTAAAACCCAGTGTAAATGCTCATGTCATACTTAGAGTGTATTTGGCTAAGCTTATTAGAACCTCCTTATGACTTATGGCTTAGCCATAAGTCCTTATACATCCTAAAAAGTGTTTGGCAAAGGCATAAGTCCTTCTCATTTTAACTTATCAACTTGACTTGAAAAGAAAAAATCTATAAGTTAGGTTTTCCCAACTTATCAAAACAACTTCTTCTTATCCCACACTATCCCGCACAAATTACCTCTTTTACATGAATAAGCTTACCCAAACATTTTTCAGAAAACAACTTATTAACTTATTGATTTTCCTAATCCAAACACTTTTTTTAAAAACTCATTTTTTAAAAGTCATAAGTTAATAAGTCCTTATGTCTTTCCAAAAGATTAGCCAAACATGCTCTTATAACATCAAAAATCAAAAACATCTTAGCTTGAGAAATATGGTATGAACTCACCTCAATCATTTGGAATTTCTACTCGGTGATTCTTGTACACTCCTTGTTGATCTTTTAAAAGTCAGATAATCATTGTGCATCTTGTGTTACAAGTGTATATTTAGTAACCACTTAATTTTACCATTTTGACATTTAAACATACTTTGAATATTTTTTCTTTAACTTCTAAGGGGTGTTTGGTTGGAAGGAATTGAATGGAATAATATGAAATTAAAAAACTAGTATAATTTTCAAGTTAAATTATGTTTGAGTTAGTAATGAAATATAAAACCTAATGAAATATTCACCTTAAATTCCTTTGGTTGTGGGATTTTAAATTCTCTCTTTAGGTAGAAGGATTTTAAAATCCCACAACCAAAAGAATTTGAGGTGAAACATTCCCTTGAGTTTATTTTTAATTGCTCACTTAAACAAAATTTTACTTGAAAATTATATTAGTTTCTCACTTTTATTCTATATTTTCCAACCAAACGCCGCCTAGAATTCATAACAAACAAATACTTTTTAAAAAAAACAGAACCTTTTTTTCTTAGCTTGACCTGTTTACCTCTTTGAAACATTTGTTATTATGAAAAGTTCAATCTTTAAAATTAAATAAAATTATCAGTAGTTCGAAACCAATTTCTTAATTTCCATAACAATAAGTAAAAAAATCAGTATTAGGTTGGTTATATGAGCTTAAAGTTTCATACAACAAGTATAGTCTTTAGTATTTCATATTTATTATCCATGTACATTAAAAAATATAAAGTTTAGTAGGCCCTTCTATCTTTCTAAATAGAGTTTTTCATTAACATCCTTATCATGTTATGCTAGCGGGAAATAGAGTTATGTCTTTATGGTTTTAGTTTGAATTATTTCCAAATACAATAAACTCAAAAATTTAAACTTCTCTTAAATGATCTTTCGATATTAAATAAACATAACCAAATATATAAATATCCCAAAAGACTAAACATGTATTAAGAGATTAGTGTATTAGCCCCCCATACGTTAGTTTTATTCCATTTGTAGGACAAGTTAGCAGCTAAGTTTAAAAAACCATGAATACTTTTCAAACTTTGATTTCAAAGTTTGCCATATATCAAAATTCAAAACTTTTCTATCAAGAATCTCTCTTCTCTATCTAGAAAAAATGGTAGTGTGAAATATTTGAATTTCATACTTCACTTAGTCATTTGATCATTTACGGCCTTCAAGATATCATATTTACTACAATAGTCCTTCAATTGAAATTATAATACTCACATTTCACAACTTAGAAACAATTTTAAACCAAAATACAACATTTCACCTAAATTAATATTAGTTCCCTTCTTATACTTCCCCAAAAGTTGAGATGTAACAAGAAGTGAGATTCAATTGAAACTTTTTTTTACTACAAGTAAAAACTAATAAATTTTATAGGTACGATTGTTTACTAGTTTTATTTGCTTGGCTTTGAAATTTTTCTTAAGCATACTCGAAACCAACCTTATCAAATTAAAAATGTGTTTAACCGAATAAATTTAATTGATTAAATTGATTACATTGATATACTCAATTTATTTGATCCGGTTATTCGATTAAACCAATTATAATTCAGATTATTTGTAAGTTTTGTGAAACCTATAATCAAACCAAAAACCAAATTCATAATTAAGATACAACTAAACACCAAATCAAAAAATTACATTCACAAATCACAACTCAGTAAACCTCTCACGGTTACGAATACGATTCAGTTTTCGGTTTCTTTATGATAATTCTAAAAACATTTGGGATGAATTTGACATCTTTTACAATCATATTCCTTAACCGGCTGCTCACAAAACTCACATTCAGATGTCAATTTCATAGAAACCAACGCCATAAATACCACCACTGAACACATAGATCAGCTGTTGCTCACTCCAATTCCACCATTTCATCTGCCACCACTGCCGCAGACGACGACGGCGACGCCACCGTTGACCACCGTAACCACAGCCGTCGCCGCCGCCGCAGCAGCCGTTCATCCGCCACCAGCTGTAATGTATGTTCGTTCACTTTCATCTCACTAGTATCACTATTGTTATCTAGAACCTTCCGATGTAGAACAGATCAGATGGAATTTGAATTTGAATTTGAAGTTGACGGAGATTCGGATCTTCGTGTTTTGCTTGTAGATCTCATGATCCGAATGTTACTGTTTTTAATCGTGGTATCTAGATGAAGATCCTGTGAAGATTCGTAGCTCTGTGTGGTTTCTTTTCGTTTAATTAGTTGGATTGCTTTATCTTAAAAGGAGAACAATTTGACTGTTGATTGTGATACTTTGGTCAATTAGCACATGCAGATCTGTTTTTATGTGTTTTATTTGAGAAATGATTGTTTTGGTGCAGAAAATATGCTTTTTCCATAGTGATTTATGAGATGTAGGTTTTGATTTTATCTGGTATGAACTGTTTAGCAGCAGAATGGTGTAGTCTTGGTGCTTGGTCGCCTTCAAGCATCATGAAAAGCTTGCACATGTGCACTTAGTTATGTTAAAGATGAGAGCTAGTTTATTTGAATAAAGTGGATAGATCATGGACTTGAGGGTGTTTGGATGTATGATCTGGAAAAATATTCAATTATTATAAATGGAATGATCGGTCATGTGCAGCTTGAGGTTGTTGACAAATCTGATTATTTAAGGAAGTTGTAGATAAAATGATCAAAAAGAACATTATTATGAAAAAGGAGTCCTTTCTTAAAAGGAGGGTAAACATCCGTCATAATGGGTGAAGAGTTAATGATATTATGCCTTGGATGATCAATTTTATTTGCATGGCTATCTAAAGTTGAGTATTTGATCCGTAAAATTGTCAGATTAGCAAAAGCCAGACTTGTTTATTCAAACACAACCAACTAATCTGATATTCAGTTATATTCTTTATAATTTTCAAGGAAAAGACTCTATCACAGGTTGTTGTCTTGAGATATATTGACAGACTAACAAAAAAAATAGCTTGGTTGATCTATACTTCTTAATACGGACATCTTTCTTTAACTCTTTTTATGCATGGTTTGATGGTTATGAAAATATCATATTTGTAAATATTATTTTTGCATGAATAAGCAAGTAACACATGTGATATTCTGACAGTGTTTGGTGGTGCAAAGGTACCTTTGGGCCTACAAGGAAAGTGTAATGTATGCCTTCCAAACTAAGGTATAGGTTGTATGGAAGACATTAAGGAGTTGTATTTCAGTTATTATTTATCAACATCAATATTTTGAAATATTAATCAATTTCTTTAGCATGTAGAAAGTATGCATCTTAACTTGACTCCTTTTTCATGTGTCTATCAGATGCGGGGATGATGGGAATGAAGTGCATGATTGGACTCGGTTTCACAAGTTTTAAGTAAATTATAATTTATAATTTTGTCAGACCTGTGATGCCTTTATACTAAATGAAGACAGCTAGAGCATGGCGTGGAAGCTTAAAAGACTTTATGATGATGTCTGGCATTCGACAACGACCAAATTTCAAAGGGCCAAACTGGGTTATTGTATTAGTCTGCTTGATCAGCATATTTTTAATTGGATTATATATATACCAGCCTAGGAACACTGCAGCCTGCTATATCTTTTTGTCCCGTGGCTGTTCTGATCATGAGAACACTCCAGCAGTTCCATCCAGAGAGTTAACAGATGAAGAAAATGCAGCACGCGTGGTCATCACCGAAATTTTGAAATCGTCTCCTCCTAGCCCAAAGAACCCAAAAGTTGCTTTCATGTTTTTGACTCCTGGCCCATTACCATTTGAAATGCTCTGGGACAAGTTCTTTCAAGTGAGCCTCGTATTTTTATTTTCCTATAGTGGAAACATGTCAATCTGGATTGAACCTAGTACAACTTTTATCTAAAATTGTTACTTCTAAAAGAGTGGGGTACCAAGTACGGTTACATAGTTATGTTAATTGTTATTTTAATGATAACTTAATATTATGCATTAATAATGCATGTTGGGGGCGTTTATACCTCTTCCCTCTAGACTACTTGTATACATGGTTGACCCGTTAAACATGACGAAATCAACCCAGGTAAATAGGTCAGAATTGCCATTTGCAGGTCTTCCCCTTTCTTGGTTTTTATTTTATTATTGATGTAGCTATCGTGTCCATTATTCGCTTATTTTACGATCTTTTTTTCTTTTTATTTGATCTATATTGCGTTACCTTTGTTCATCTTTTAGCTATAAATATACAAAAGGAATGAAGGATATTTTTGTGGGTCTTTTTTATGTGGGATCACATGAACTCGAATTTTAAGACTCAGTGGCTATATACACAACAATTGATTAATAGTCAATAATTCTTGCATGAATCTGCCTACAATGCTTAAATTAGTTGTAGTTAATTTGGTTTTATATTGTGCATAATTATATGCAACCACTTAATATTCTTGATTAATTCTATGTTGGTGATATGAAGGCTTTTTTGTAACTTATGAGACCTTAAAATTGGGATGGAAAGCAACTAACTTGCTCTTAAACTAAAAATTGATGGTTGGTCTAAAAGTTCATTATTTAATTGGTGTGCACATTGACAAATTGTCTGTAGTTGGTGTTTCCATTTAATTTCATAAAATGACTTTATATTTTTTAAAACCTTTTGCAGGGTCATGAGGGTAGATTCACTGTTTATGTGCATGCCTCAAGAGAACAACCGCCTCATATTAGTCCATACTTCAATGGTAGAAATATAAGAAGTGAAAAGGTATCTATTCCTTAGCGCTGTGTTGTGTAACTTACATTCCTTATTTATACTTCATAACTATAACTGCCACTACTACCACAACTTTGAGTGGAAAACTGAAAATAGGGAATTACTGAACCTACATCGAATAAAAGATAATCAATAGGAGTGTGTTTCTGTTAATTTATAGATGGACATGCCTTTTTAAAATTAATTATGGAAACAGAAAGCTATGATTCTGATCTTATGTCAACTGATCTTGTTATGCACTTTGTAGGTTGACTGGGGAAAAATATCCATGGTTGATGCAGAGAGGAGACTATTGATGAATGCACTTCAAGATCCAGATAATCAACAATTTGTTTTGCTATCTGACAGGTAAAGACATAATTGCATTTATTGCACTTGTGGTTATGTGTAAGGTGGCATTTCAACCCATTTGCTAACGAATGGGTCAATTTGGCTTCTGTTTAATCTTGACGGGTCAAACAAAAACATCTAGGCAAAAGGGAAAACAGGTCATAGGGGTTTAAAAATCCCCAAAAGTCTATCTTCAATGCATACAACCTCCTAATTGTTATATCTAATATACATTATGATTGTTATGATATGGTTTTTGTAATCATAATGGATGCATTTATAGTATTATTAGAAACTTCTAAAAAATGACAAAGTGTTTGTGGGTGAATCAACTTGACCCGGCTAAAATTTGAGATCCTTTTTCCTGAATACGTTTTCATGTGTTACCTAACCTACCCGTCTTGCTACCCTTGTGGGATGTATTATGCATGGCACGAGTTTGTTTCAGTTAACTATTTAATTTCTCTTGCAGCTGTGTACCATTGCATAGCTTTGATTATGTGTACAACTATCTAATCTTCACAAATCTTAGTTTTATTGACTGGTAAGAACATTATAATTTCTAAAAGGCATCCCATGTATTTTCATTTTGCTGTTGTGTAAAACCTTTTTAGTAAATGTCTCTTTCTACTGGCTGTAGTTATGATGATCCTGGTCCACATGGAGCAGGTGGTAGGTATTCAGAACATATGCTACCTGAAATTGAATTTAAGGATTTCCGTAAGGGTTCACAGGTATCAATCATTTGCATGAACCTTTTATACTATTAAGACTCATGGTTTATGGCCTTCAAAGAAATGGTTATTTAGTGAAACATGTTTTTAATGTTGATATTTGGTACTCTTGTTTAGCTGAATAAAATCGGTAACAACAAAAACAGATGAGTGACTGTTGTTAAAGATGATTATTTTACAAGTCAATCTTTTATTAGCTACCAGAAGAGAAGTAGAAGTTGTCATGTTCTAATCTAAGGTCATATTACTCCTGTCTGAAATACTCGATTTTGTATAAGATACTTTCACTTTTCCGGTGTGACATACCTTTTTATGCTGTAAAATGGTGAAGAGTTGTTCATATTAAAGATTGCTTAAAACTTGTATTGGGGTGTGTTTTAAATGTACGTTTAATTCTTGGTAAATATTACATATATTTAAATAAGAAATTGGACCAGGCCGGGTTCAGACAACGACGCCTTAATCGTTCCCTCTTTCCAAGTTAACGGCCAGGCTTTTCTTAGGACCTTGTCCAGCCTGATACAAATATATATGGGCAGTGCACACTCATAGTAATTTCTGTTTAGGGAAAATGCGTGAAAATGCAAGGAACTTTACTCAAACTGTTACTGTATTTGTAGTGAACTTTCAAACTTAGATTTTAATTAAAAAAACACTTTTACATGTAAGTGATATCCTATAGATGGTCAAAAGCTGGTCATCATTACTAGCGCGACCATCTTTATCAGTCCTCTTATCAGGCGAGACAAGTTTCTCATATCAGCACCATGAAGCCAACAGGAAAATCCTCTCCTGCGAGACTATCCTTGTTGGAATAAGCTCTTAAATAAAAGAAGATAAACAATTACCTTTGAAAATATAGCAAGTTACATATAATGGTAACAAAACCAAAGTTTGTTACATAAAATTTAAGCTTGAAGTTCAATGCATACAATTACATTTTGTGTAAATTTATTACATCATGAGGCACTTTGCCCTTTTGTTTTATGCCATGGATTTATTTTCTTTGTATGTACATGCAAACCTGGTCTCTTAATAGTTTCACCCTTATGCCATGGTCTGATATTCAGACTTGGGAGTTACCTACTCTTCTATCTCACATGACCTCTCCACTTATTAGATTTATTATGGATTATGATATGTAAGTATCTTTGTGTAGGGTGACAACTATTTGTAAACAAAAGTAAATTTTTTTATGTATATCTGCAGTGGTTCACTATGACCCGGAAGCATGCTTTAATAATTATGGCAGACAGTCTTTACTACAGGAAGTTCCGGCTTTACTGCAGGGTACGCACATGTTACTACATTCTTATTTCATGAAGGAACAGCTAGAGAAGTAGAATATGCAGAATTAATAACAAAGTAAATAAACAAATTTAGCATTTTGCTAGCAATAGCCCATATGGCTATTGTTAATAACTAACTTCTAACTAATTTACTTCAAACAGTAATTACAAGTTAGACACAAAAGTTGCTACATTCTTTTTCAAATTTGCCTTATTAAGATGCATTGTTGGCATTTTATTATTTGTAAAAAATACCTAAAACAAGTATAAGGGGTGGTTGGTAGTGCGTTTGAAAGTGATTAATGTGATATTGAATAGTCAACATCAAATAATTTGTTGTGCTGATTATGAGATATAGAAAGATAGTGTTTGGGTGTGCTTCTGCAATTTATCGAATTCTGTTTATTTAGAAAGATTAATAGCTAAAATGATTGTTTAGTGAAAAAAAGTAGAAACATTTGTGAAATGAAAACAAAAGCCTCCAATGAAGTGGTAAATAAGTCTATATTACCCTTAGATAATCAATGTTGTTGTAGTTGGTATGAAATGTATTATTTGACCTTGAATTCTATATCTGTTCATCCAAGCATTAAAAACTTGCTATATTAAATATATAGTTTTAATACACCAATCCAACACAAATTAAACAATGCCTTTTTTTTAAATGTTGGGGGTATATTGTTATTTTTGGTTCACATTATCTTGGCCAATTGCCCACATTTGTATATAATTAGGTTTTCCTTTCAATAGAAAAAGTGAAGAATACACATATGGCGACACTTTATCATATGAAGTGATAGTTTTGTTTCTTAAATTCAACAGCCAGGTTTTGAGGGCCGCAATTGCTATGCTGATGAACATTACTTCCAAACACTTTTCTATGTTAGTACTTACTGTAACCCCTTGTTTTTTCTCTTATCACTTTTCTCACTTCTAATTTTATTTTAGTTGCTAAAATAATCTCCCTTTTAGATGGTTGATCCCGGTGGCATTGCGAACTGGTCTGTAACATATGTAGATTGGTCAGAAAGGAAGTGGCACCCGAGGTCATATAACCTCAAGACATCACTCCCAGCTTCTTAGAAACCTCACGGTACCCTTATTGCATTTTGTTTGTTCATATACTAATAACCTTACTCTTTAATGACCACAAGGTCTTGAGTTGGGAGTACCAAAAATGGGTGAGTCGAGTGTGTTGGGTTGGGTGACAGGTTGAAAAGGGTGCGGACTCAAACAAAAATAATATAGCACAGTTTGAAATTGTGCTAGTTGGGTTGGCCAACAAACACTAGTTCCTATCTTTTTAGCACCGGTCAAAATGTGTTGGTTATAATTACAAATCATATAATTTAAATCTTTTAGGCACTATTTGTGCTTGTCATGAGTAACCGATTAACATTATTTTGTATTGCAGTCATTTGATACTAGCCTGCATTTCACAAGTGATGAAAAGGTAAGAAATTTATCACTTTTGTTCTTCATGATAGTTTGACTTTCTGGGTCAAAGGCAGTACTTAAATCAATTTTCAATACACTGATTCTACAAGTGTCAAAATCAAGATCTCTCAATTGCTGCTACTTCTTATAACATATGCTTGACCTCAAAGTCAAACTACATAAGTTTCAAATCTAATGGATACTGATCCATCACATGTTGACTTTTGCAGAAGACTGTGTTGACAACTCCTTGCATGTGGAACGGAATGAGGCGGCCCTGCTTCTTATTTGCAAGAAAATTCTATCCAGAAACATTGGATAATTTGCTGCAACTTTTCTCAAATTCATCAGTCTGAAGATAACTTGAACATTGTCATTTATGGATAGATTCGCAACAGAATCTGACCCGTTTCTTATATTAATTCCTGTATAATAACTTGTGCCGCCTGTCTGCATGTCGATGAGGCTTGATGCAGTTTTATGGATTTCAATTTTGAGTTTATTTAGATTGTTAAAAGTTTTCACCTTCTTGATAATGCTTATGCTTTAATCTATTTCTTAACCAACTATACGCGTTTTACTTTTGTAACTAGTTTTTATCTTATTTTGTATTTTCTGGATCCGTCACCGGACTCACTTTTTAGTGTATTTTGTTTTAACTGACATGTGTATATCCTGCCATGAGGATCCTAAGCCTGCTTGATTTGGTGGGATGGCATTACAATGAATGGATTGAATGAAGTGATTGAATTGTCAATTATATTTTGTTATTTTGTTTGGATAAATTATTCTTTGTTTATTTCAATTGCTAATGGTAATAAATGTTAGTTTACATAGCAGTTTTACATTGTTCATCATTGGTATGCGGTTACTTTTGGGACTCTCCAAAAACATATTATTAAGAACTGAGTGTGTTTTAAAAATTTTGTTCCATTCCTTGGGGGTTCCCTGAAAAATTAAATGAATTGAATGGAAATTATAGCATGAAAAGGAAAATAACAGGTAATATAGGAATCTATTGAACACAATTTAGACATTTTTCAAGAGTGCCGGTGCATAAAATGGGTTTTTATTTTCAAAGTGGTTCTTGCAGGGAACTGGTTCGTATGAGTACCGGTTTGAGTTTAAACCCAGTCCAGTTTGTTTGGTTCAGTTCGAACGGTTGACCGTTTCAGTTCTGGTTTCAAACTAGTGTCACTACCGGGGAATGTAAACCCGTTAGGAACCTACGATTATACGAGTTCCAAACCAATTCCCTTAGGTACTAGTTTGAGTTTAGTTTGGGTTTGTGGTTTTGATTCTAAAACGTTTTTACTGCACTTAAAAAGAAACATTTTTGACAAAGCGTGGGCATGATTCATGACATTATGCGTAGGTTTTAGGGCAGCGGGCACTTACGTCTGCTTACTCGCATGTGTTTCAAACAACAATATATGCTAAGGTATATCTTCACTCATAAACCATGCTTTGATGAGAATCGGTAACTTTTGGTGCCAATAGCACATTCAAGAAAGCGAAAATCAAATAGGAGAGAAGTTTTTAAAATCGACGTAGCTTGTTACTCACTAATCAAGTGATTAAGTACAAACGATCTTAACTAATTTCAATTAGGCAGTTAAACATTAATATACAACCTTCTATTTTGATTATCTACAACACGTCCCTTGTAACTATTTTATGCCATCAAGCGCCTCTAAGACTATTAATAATACTACAACATTATTCTTTTTACAAACAAGCTTAGTCAACTATCAATTTGTCACATTAGTTTTTCATATATTTTTTATTACATACTCATGTTACCTATAATGCTTTCATATTATTCTTCTCACAAACATACTTAATATTTTTAGAATTATATTTTTTATTAAATGAGCCACACAAGAATCAAGTTGGCAGCGCCTTTGGGGACCAACAGGAACGGACGTGCGAATCTTCTCCGGTGCAACTCCTAAACGCTGAGCGTTGTAGATTTCTCAAAATTTACATTTTCAAAACCATAATCTCACCCAACTTTTTTTATGGTTAAACATGTTTTATCATATTTCTAACATGTTATCAGGTTTCATTAAATACAACTAAAAAGGTCGTATTAAAACCCAATATAATTTGATTGTTTCCAAAATGCTTTTGCTACCGTGCGCTAATCCTATAGTTCTTATCAATATTTTATGTCTTCACAATATTATGAAAGCAAACGTCACCCCGTCGGAAATACAACAATATTAATGCCTCCGGCCACCGGCACCGGTACGGACTCCGGCATACGCCACTCCGACGTTATCTCCGATTCCACATTGTCAAACGTTATATGCAAACGATTTCAAAAACAATAAGCTATTGAAATCGAAATTGCATTTAGATAATACTGATTCAAGCAGAAGCATGATCGACATTGGTTTCCGAAGGAATTCGTGAGTTTTTAGGTACTTAATCCGTTAATCGTTAATTTTTCCTTATTCGTTGATCGATTCTGATATATATTGTTGTTTCATTTTCGAAATTGTTTGATAGATTCATACATACGTGATTATGTGTATATGTAATCTGTAGCACTTCATGATAGGTTAAATTAGAAGGAAAACAGGAGGATTTTGGAAGAAACCTTGTTAGAATGGGGGTTGAATCGATGAGAAATCGTGTTAGCGATTCGTTAAGTAGATGTTACAGATCAGCTTCTAGGCATCCATTGTTGATGTTCATGATTTTTATGTTGTTTTGGACATACCGATCGTTTCCTGTGTTGTTTACTCTTTTGGTACATGCTTCTCCTGTTATTGCATCCACTCTTGTTCTGCTTGGCACTCTGTTGTTTTATGGTCATGCAAATGCACCTGAAGTTCAAAAGAAGGGAGATTACACCATCATGATGTGCATAATCTAGTGTTTGGGGGTGTGGGGAGTAGTGAAATTGATGGGGAAGCTTATGGTGTTGATAATATGAATGTTGGTGATGATCATACACGTAGAAGCTCGATTGATAGCTGTGTGTCTAGGGGGAGTAAGAGGTTAACACTGAAGGGAAAGAGTGAATTGGGGAATCGAAAGCCCCTTTTGGTGAATCATGGTGGTCATTTTCAGCATTTTGGGAGTGGAAATAGTAGAGTAAGAAGTAGTGATGGATTGAGAAGGAATTCGTTTGATCCTTTACATAATGTAGATGATGATAATAAAGGGTGGGACACAGGATCTGATGTTGTTGAAGGTTCTTCTCCGAGTGGTTCAATGGCTGATATGTTTCCTATGCTTGATGAGTTTAATCCACTGCTGGAATCAGATGGTCATCTTGAACAAGGTGAGATTGTCCAGGAGACAGATGAGGATGTTGATGATGATGAGGATCATGATCATGAGGATATGGAAGTTAGAGATGATGATGAAGAGGAAAATGTGATGACATGGACAGAAGATGACCATAGGAATCTCATGAATATGGGAACATTAGAACTTGAAAGAAACCAACGTTTGGAGAGTCTTGTTGCTAGACAAAAAGCAATTAAAAACATGAGGATTCTGGCTGAAAAAAATATGGTAAACATGAGTCCGTTTATTGACGCTCATATTTCAACTGATAGAAATACTCCATTTGATCTTCCTAATCATTCCAATGAAAACATTCTTGAATCTGCTCCTCACTCTGATATGATGCCAAGAAGAAACCCTTTTGATCTTTCTTATGACTCGCGTGGAGGGAAGCCTGATCATCTGGGTCCCACTTTTCAATCAGAATCTGTAGCTTTTCAAACAAACAACCCAAAGGGTGGTCGCCGCGAGAGTTCTGATTTTGGTCACTTAACTTTAGGACTACACGCGGTACCTGAAAGGATTGCTTCTGATACAGAATCAATTGGTTCAACTTCTGATATAAATGAGCATATCATTCCAAGAAGCCGGTTTTCTGAAGATGATAACACTGTGAAGTCTCATCAGGCTGCAGAAGGAAATAACAGAAGTAATGAGGTTGATATACATGATCAGAACACAGGTAATACAAAAGGATATTCATTTTGTTGATTAATCTAACCTTTTCTTTTAAGGAGCTCATGAAACAAAAAAAATGATTTAAATCCAGGTTATGAAGACAAAACTAGCAATAAATCGAGCTCGTCATCATTTTTTGACGTAACTGATGACATAAATGATGGTGGTGATGATAATGATAATAACGAGGAAGTAGAGTATACCTCCATAGACAACTCGACGTCGGATTCAGAAGATCTGGAGGTAATTCTAAAGATTATTGTTTTATGATTCTTATTAATTATCCTTTCCGTCTAACATAATTACTGAATATGTTGATGGAAATTGATGATTAGATATAGATGTTTGCTAAAATTTATGTTGTTAAACATACCCATGTTGCATTCATCTCAATTTGCAACTCAGTTGGCCTTTGGCACCAAGTTGTGGGGCAAAAATATGATAAATTTCACTTAGTAGTATAGAAAAAAACCTTAAACTAAAACACAGGAAATTAAAACTTTTTTTTGTTGCCATTAGTGATCATTTCTTAAACTAATAACGTCGATTAGGAGCCCACTCATACTTATCATTGCACGACATCATAATGATAAAGAAGATAGACATACTGAGTAACAAGAAAGGGTTAGGCTAGATCAGGTATCATCAACAATATAGTGTTTTTTTTTCAAACAGTTATGTTAAACGTACATCTTCTTTATTTTTACATGTTGCATATTGTTCAACTTGTTATATCAGTAAACTTCCCTCTATTTACGTTAAATGATAAAGAAGATACCTCTGATTTGATATATTGTGGGGTGTAGTCTAAAAGTTTTAGAGGATGCTAGCCACCCTTTTTAAATTCTTTAAATTAGTGCGTTAAATATGATTACATAGTTTTAATTATTGCATTCAACCTATCCAACCCATTTTCTTTACTAATTAACTTTTACTACTTTGCCTATTTGACAACTTATTATTGTCCCAAAGGGGATATTCGGGTGGTGTGCTTCACAACCAAGGTTCAAATACTATAATATGTAGGTTGTGATGTATTTATCCTATAAAATCTAAGAATTCTTGATCAATAAAAAAAATTACATATTAACAATAAGATACGACACAAATTGACCAATTGTAACCGGGTTGAAATCATTACCGAGCAGGATTCAGAAGAAAGTGAAAGCGACGAAGGCGGATTGCCCCAAAGGCTTAGTCAGGGGCTAAAGTCATGGTTTGGATGGGGGGGATGAAGGTCACCCATGCCAAGGTCTACTTGAAGCTCACACTTTTTTCTATTTTTTCATTTATTTTTTACTTGATTCTTTCTAGAGCAAATTTTGAAAAAAATGATTTTCTAGGAACATTATTTAACAATAAAAATAGTGAAGTGTATTTAAAGGAATATATTTTTGTAAAAATAAATAATATTATCGGTATAAAGTGATGATTTATTTGTATTTTATATCAAGGAGGTTTTGTATTTATTCTTCATAATTGGATGAGATGAATATTTCAGGGTGTTTATTTTGAAGGTTTGGTGTGGGATTGAGTATGGACAAGTTATTACACAGTGAAGTAATTACATAGTGGCTTGAGTTATGTTTATATATTGATGAAATTCTTACAGCCTTGTATAAATTTATTATAACTTTAGGGAGTATCGATGCCATATATTTACCTTAGAATTCTTTTTCGGAAGGCAGATAATTTCATTAAATATGTCATATATTTATCTTAAATTATTATAAACAAACAATTAGCCTCCTTAAGTATGTATAATCTTTCATGAAGGTGATAATTACATACAAGTTGTTCTTTTAGATTTTTTATTTAAGACATAGTATATAAATAAGCTATAGCATCTAGAAGACAGTATATAACAAAACTAAATTATGCAATACCTGACGTCAATATGTCATAACATTTTACCATATATAAAGTTATAATAAAAAGTTTATTAAGTGAGATGTTTTTTTATCATAATTTAGATATAACTATGTACAACTTAACATGGTTCTATATTATGAGTTGACCAAGGACATATTTGAGGTTTTAGCGGAACGTGTACATGTTTATGTTTTCATATGATTATATGTTCTTTATTTGGTTCTAATTTGGGATCTTTAAAGTTTGTTCCACTGCATTGTCATGCTAAGTTAGAATGGAACTTCTACATATATAAATTATGTTTTCTTATAATTTATACATAGATTTAAGCCATAAAACATTAATGATTATAAGAAAACTCATATTGCGAATTTCTCTCTCTAGAAACGTAACATTACTTTTTTTTCTTCTCTCTCTAGCGAGAAAAAGAGAGGGGTGTCTATTTCCCCTTGAATAGGTGATACTTTGATAAAAAAATTTATTTACACCGCTTGTCTACCCTTTTGACAATCTTTTAAGTATAAGCATAAACTTATTCCTATGTTACTAAATTAAGGATGTTACAAACGAGCATATGGATTGATAATGAGGCTTCTAGGTTTTGGTTTTCTATCTAGACACAAGTATAGATTTGTAAATGGGCTATTAGAGAAGGGTATGATAATGTTAATTGGACGATTAATTTATTGAATTTCTCAAACATTAATATAACATCTAACATGTTAGTAGTAATAGTATAGAATGTTGATAACACGTTAAAATTTCTCAAATAAAATGTTGGTAATGTTATGTCTATTGTTTGCAAATGGTCTAGTGCTATTTAATATAAACTGTTTTTCTAAATTCTTTCTAACTATAAATACCAACGATTTAATAAAATATATACACACATAATAACATGTCACTCCTACACACACATTCAACTTTATATTTTTCACTCTTAACCATAAATCCTAACAACCTTGTCCCGTAAGACAACTTCAACCTAGTTAGCTTATGAACTCATTCACCTGAACCATGGATGATCAACGAGGAAGAGACTTTGGCGTCAGCGTGGGTCGATAGATTAATGCCCACGAGCTAGTCACAACCTTCAATTTTGGTTTAATGTACGCGATAAATTTCACACCTACATGAGACACGAAATGTACCATTCGGTGGACTAGATTTCATCGCCTATTGAGTGGAACGAAAACAATTATGAAAGTTGTGCTCACCAATTTTGAGTTGGCGTTTGTTCACAATCATTTATAATGTTTTACAAGAACATGTTTGATTCTCCAGTACTTTAATATAATATGACTTGAGTTATATAAACATTTATTTATGTTATAAAAAACACACTAATCTCTATCTATCAATTTCAATTTCTATGTATCTATATGTATGTATGTATAACGAGGAATAAAAAAAAGAAAATAATTATAATGTACCAATAACAAACCTTATAAAATATATCTGTTTTTTTTTACGTTTAATAATTTTTTTTATAAGTTATTCGATAGAAAGCTGAAGTGAAAAAAGAATACCAAAGTTATTCGCATATCTTGTTTTACAACCCGAAATCCGGTTCAAGGAACCGGCGAGTATTCAGTATACTATTTGAGTTTGTCGGAACATCAAAAACGTTGATTGAAATCGAAAAGAAAACGTGAAAAACGCACAACTCAAATCAAATCAACTCAACTCAACTCAAACACAAACAAAACACAAACATCCTTTCAAATTTCATTTCACCTTCAACGCTCCGTACTCTACCAAATTCCCAAATTCACAAGGTAAAATTTCCCTAATTCCACACATCTTACGCACCTTTTCCTTCAATTCATCCTCTCAATTCGCAAAACAATCGTCAATTCTCGAATCATCCTCATGTTTTCGCATCATCTTGATCGTCCAATCATTAACTAGTTAATAAACCCTAGTTCCTGTGCATTTCCCCTTCCCTCTGATTATCATTCTTTTTCTTGTTTTTCTGCCTTGAATCATGTGTTTCTTTGTTATTGGTGATGTATCTGCTTATGTGCGATTTGATTGTTTTATCTTTCTAGGGTTTTAATTTGTGGTTTTCGAGTGTGTTTGCATGTTTTTCAGGAGGGTATTGTAATTGGGAGATTGGTAGCCCTAATGGAGCGGATTTGTAATGTGTGTACTTTGCAGGTGATGAGAAGTGTGATTCTCTGTGCGAAAGTTAAGTTTTTTTGATTATTTAGGAAGCTCTGTGTGGTTTCAAATCAATGGAGCGTGCTTTTGGGTCTGATCGTATGCCTTCTGGTGTTGTAAACAAGTCTGCAGTTTTGACTGTTAAGCCGTTGAGATGTCTCGCCCCGATTTTCCCGTCTCCGTCTGATCCTTCTGCGCCCCCGTCTTCTCAGTACGCGTCTATCCCTCCCGCAGGCCCGTTTCCCCCTGGAGCAACGCCCTTTTTCCCCTTCTTTGCTGCAAGTGATCCTCAAAGGCCTGGTCAGCAGAGGTCTTACCCAATACCGTCGCCGGTTCCTTTGAATTCTTTTAAGACGCCTGTTTCAGCATCAGGGAATGGGGACATAGGACCTCAAGGAGGAGTTTTAGGAATCGTACAGGGGTAGATGATGATGGAAATAGTCAAGGGGATAGTTATGATAACAGTTATGAAGAAATATGGAAACTGGAAATGAAGGCTATGACAAAACACCGGGTACCCGAAGAAAAGTCAGGAGCAGAAGTGGTGGTACTGTTTCCAATAATGATGCTGAAGTTGACTCAGTGGTCAGTAACTTGCTGAGATCTTTCAGTCTTGTGGGAATAGATACTGCTCTTCAAGCTAACAGTGGGAAAGAATTTACTGACCGCACTCTCATTGTTTTCAATCTACTCAGGAGAAAAATCACTCTACTTGAGGAGAAAAGAGAAGCTACTCCAGGCCTAGCAAAACGCCAAGACTTAAGGCAGGTACTCTTTGTATGAATAAAGGTGTTCGTGCTAATACCCAGAAACGAATTGGAGCGGTTCCAGGTGTTAGCATTGGTGATATTTTCTTTTTCCGTATGGAGATGTGTATAGTGGGATTGCATGCTCCAAGTATGGCTGGAATAGATTATATGTCTTTTAGGGTTTCTGGAGATGATGAACCATTGGCTGTTAGTATTGTTTCTTCAGGTGGATATGAAGATGAAGGTGATGATGGTGATGTGTTAATCTACAGTGGTCAAGGTGGTCAGAGGAGAGATAAACAACAAGTGGATCAGCAATTAGTTAGGGGTAATCTTGCTCTTGAGAAAAGCTTACACAAGGCTAATGAGGTGAGAGTTATTCGTGGTCTAAAAGATTTTTTAAGTCCAACTGGGAAAGTGTATGTCTATGATGGATTATACAAAATACACGAATCATGGATTGAAAAAGGGAAATCTGGTTGCAATGTTTTTAAGTACAAACTGGTTAGAGTTGCTGGACAACCTGAAGCATTTACCTTGTGGAAATCAATCCAGCAATGGAAAGATGGTACTTCTACACGCCCTGGTGTTATTCTACCTGATCTTACATCTGGGGCTGAAAGTTTACCTGTTTGTCTTGTAAATGATTTGGATGGCGAAAAGGGCCCCGCTTATTTTACTTACATATCCAGTCTTAAGTATACAAAGCCATTTCCTCCAACCAAACCATCTGTTGTAAACTGCAACTGCACAAATGGATGCCAATCTAACACTAACTGTCCTTGTGTTCAAAGAAATGATGGCTATATCCCATATACGTCACTTGGTGTTCTTCTGAGTCATAACTCACTGGTTCATGAGTGTGGTAATATGTGTGTATGCCCTATCACTTGCAAGAACCGAGTTTCACAAGCGGGACTGAAAATGCGTCTAGAGGTGTTTAAAACAAAGGATAGAGGTTGGGGACTTAGATCTTGGGACCCGATTCGTTCAGGTTCTTTTATATGTGAATATGCAGGGGTTGTGATATCAGAAAATAGAATTGATTCTGATGATAATTATATTTTTGATTCCACCCGCACGTTTGAGCCATTGGAAACTCAACCTAGTGATGAACCTGTTAAGTTTCCATTTCCTCTAATTATTAGTGCCAAACATGAGGAAATGTGAGTCGGTTTATGAACCATAGTTGCTCACCTAATGTGTACTGGCAGCCAGTTATCCGTGAAAATCAAGATGAATCATATTTTCATGTTGGTTTTATGCAATCAAGCATATTCCTC
Organism: Flaveria trinervia; assembly: GCA_025506515.1. Classification (NCBI taxonomy): domain Eukaryota; kingdom Viridiplantae; phylum Streptophyta; class Magnoliopsida; order Asterales; family Asteraceae; genus Flaveria; species Flaveria trinervia. Next base: position 87,343,121 of record CM046445.1, on the reverse strand, counting down.
CTATGCAGGAGTTAACATTTAACTATGGAATGATGCCGGCTGATAAGCAGGCCCACGGAGGAAAAATTGTTTGTGTGGATCATCAAACTGCAAAGGTTTTTTCTACTAGTGGTCTACATAAAGTTTGCAGGGATGGTTCATGTCAAATGACACTGCCTGTAAGTTCTCTTATTTTTTGTGTTTATTTTGCTATTGTTTTTACTATCACTCCAGATGCATGTCTTAGTTATCTGAAGTAATCTAGAACCACTTTTGATTATCCCTGGACTCCTAGTAGTTAAGTCTTATGTTTTTTCCTGATCTTTTTGGATTTTTGTTCATCTGCTTACTATATACTTGGAAGGAGCCTTCTTACTATTATCTAAGATCTGTTCAGGAGCCATTAATATTTTTGTGTTGGTAGTATTAATTAGTGTTAAAGTTTTAGTGCTTGGTCTAAAGGTAGAAGACATTCATTAAAGGTCCTCCATAAATCATATCACTTGGAGAACATAAGACATCAACTCATTGTACTACTGTAGTGCCACTGTAAAATGAATAGGATTTGAATTTGTGATTTATTAACTTAGGAATTTTTTCTATATTGAGAATTCTTAGGACTTTTTTTAGTAATGCAAACCAAAAAGGGAAATGAATATTATTACTAAAAGTTTATGTATGAGTGCTATAATGGTTGACTAGGTAACTAGAAAATGCGCTAAAACTTTGTTAAGAGGAAATACACATAGGGATCCTACTCGTTGAGAGAAAAGATTGTTTGAGATTTAGCAACTAGGTTATGCTCTTAAATAGAATATATGACTACGCTATCTTTTTATGGTACTATGCAACGAAATCATGCTTTAGTGTTGGTACATTTATGTATTAGTCTTCGGATTTTGAAGAACAGAGGAACATATAACATGGTTATTCTTGTCACGTGAGATTAAGTGTGGTGTTTTTGATGGTAAACTAGAGCGTGCATAGGTGGTAGTTATTTGGGATGTCCAACCGTCCAAGTATCAGAGTTCGTTACAAAAGGGAAGGTGTTGATTGTTGTAACATTGGCTATCAAAGTGCTTGAAAGTTATACAGATCATATTGATATCCAATAGCCCATAGTCTGTATTGTAGAAATCCCGATGTCTTTAGGTTGCCCAGTGGTTTAGGACAATATTGTAAAAATCGTTAGACGCTAGTCGGGCGGCGAGGTAGGGACTAGGGATTAATCGGATTGGAATTTTTATATATAATTTTTAGTTTTATATATAAATATACACATTTTAATATGTAGTTTTAATAAAGTTCAGTTTTATATATAAACATACATATTTGGCCGGAATTTCTAAGTTTTTGCTGGATTTCCAAGTTTCGACTGGAATTTTTGAAAGTCGCCATAATCTTGCCGGAACCCTACGGAAACTCGCCGGAATCACCGATTTTTGGCCGATTAAGACCGCCTAGGTCCGATTTTGGCTAATGTTGACTGATTACCGGTTATTGCCTTCGATTACATGAAATCGCCAAGGTCGACTCCCGATTTCCGATTCCTCGCCGATTAATCGACGCCTAACACAGATTTTTGCAACATTGGTTGAGTATTCGGATTCTAGAGATCTTTGAGTTGTTTGATAGTCCAAGATCCGAGTCATCAGTCATAGAGGTCCAGAGATCTTTATGTTGTCTGAGGTTTTGGAGTCTGCTAATAAGCCCAAGTATGTTGGGTGAAGAGGGTGTTGAGTTTCGAACTTGGGTGAGCTTAGGCAAGTGGACATACTTAAGTCATCGACTCATCGGTTGTTTAAAATATCTACACACATACAAGAAACTATCCAGTTTTGTAGAGGCTTTTAGTTTATTAATTGTTAACAATTAGATGTTTGTTGAGTATTCTTGTCATGTGGATCCGCTTATTTCACAACCCTAGATCATAAATGCATAAATAAGAAAAGTGTTACTGTCATGTTGGTTTGGTATCTTGATGTGTAAACATATATATTAACTAGGTTAGAGCCCATGTATTACATGGGTGGATTAAATAAAACATATTTAAATCATTAGTTTTATGAATATTTTTTTAAATGTTATTAATCATTGATGAAATAAAAATATAATGAATATTTAAAAGTTATAACACATAATGAATTAAAATTATTGCTCTATATTTAATATGTATTAATAATTATTAAAATAACTATATTTATTTTTTATCGTTTAGTAGTTTAGTTTACTTATCTACAATAATTATCATTTAATATGAGAGAGAAAAGAAACACAAATATAAATATATTTTTTAAACATATTTTAGTTAAAAAGGAAAGTCAAATTAATTGTTTTTATAATTTTTGTATTTATTATGAGAGAGAGGTGGGAAAATAATTTTTGTTGATATGCTAGTTGGATGACACGTGTCATATGATATGCTAGAATGATGACACGTGTCATAAGAAAACCTTCTTTTATTATAGGTTATAGATTTATTATTAAAAAAAGATTTTCACAAATTAGTTTTTAAAAAGAAAATTCCTAACTAAACTTCACACAAGCGGCAAGTGTACCAGTCGTGATATAGTAAAATTTAGCTAAGTTTGGATATCGAACCCTAGATACACATTTGCCGGCTTTCGTTATTAGATCTCTATTGACTTCTAGCCCAATTAATTTGATTAATTCAATAATTATTAAATGACAAAATAAACAATTTAACTACATTTAAAAATCTAACATGACGGAAAATATAAACAAATTAAGAATTCAAACTCGGAAACTTGAATATGATTAAAAATGTGAAATAACTACCTTGATAGGGATCCAACTAAAACGCAATGACACAAAGGCAATGACACAAAGGCAATGACTCGTATGACTATCTTCAAAAATACGAATCAACTAGGTATGTTGCTACCCCATAAGAAAACCAAGACACGAGTGAAGCACAAGATAGGTTTATTAAAATGTCTAATGGAAGATCACCCTTAGGTTTTCTACCACATTATCTTAAAGATTATATTTTCTAACCCTAAGATAAGGAACAACTTAATTAAATTCAATTAAATACCCTACAACACTAACATCACGAATGAAAGGCAAAACATGTTCTCGTGAAATCTAAACCTAACAAGCAATAGGTAGAAGGATTTAAGTAATATTTATCACCCCTAGGTTCTAGATAAGGTAACACGTTGAAAAATACTATCAAATCACAACCAATACTCCTATAAGACTATCTCTAATCAAAGTTTAAAATAATTAATTTTAACCTGCAAACCTAATCTAGATGTCACACAATCAATCTAAATCAAACATACACGAGCATGGCAACAACTTTCAAGCATAAAACAATACACGTGTTCATAT
>CM046445.1:87329785-87334785 GCA_025506515.1 Flaveria trinervia | reverse complement strand
ATTAAACAAGCTTAAGCAGCGGAAATAATTTATCAAAAGCCATTCACTTCATTTAAAACACTGTTGTTAAGCAATACATCATCATTGACTGTTTACAAAAGACTTGTTTATATGTATTACAAAACAACAACAACACAGAGTACGAATGGATGTCAGACTTTTCCTGCCGAGTAGCTTCACCCTCGTGCCATGCTCAGCAATAATTACCTGCCAACTGAAAATGTATAAAAGTTAGTGTTGCTGAGTGAGCTCTAGTTTAATAAGTAATAAAATACTTTCTATATGTCGTATAAGAAAATACTTTTTTCTGTAAAATACAACTCTGTACTGTATATGCGAGCACGCATCAACTATATGAACAAATATTGTTCGTTCTCTTTACTATATGCCTTGTCTGTTCTGTAAACTTTTATCTTTCTGTATGGACCAGTGAGCAATACCCTAACTATATGCGCAATGGAAAACGGGTGATGGGCCATCTATATCCCGCAAAAGGGTCAACTGTATCCCTCGAAAAGGTCAACTATATCCCCCGAAAGGGTCAACTGTATCCCTCGAAAGGGTCAACTGTATCCCTCAAAAGGGTTCTGTGTACTATGTACAAGGCAAACCCAATCACCCAGGACACACTGCAAAGGTCCTGCCAATCTCAATTGATTGACCCTGTGTGCACAATAGGGTAGCTAACCCGCAGTACAGTTGAGTTAATGATAACATGGCCGTGTACCTCCTGTAAGCTTGCAAGACTTGTTAACATTTTCATTAATGTTCCTCTTCTTTTTTTATTGCTCTTTCACTTTATTATTACGATATACTTTACGTTTCGATAATAACACACCACGTAAAGTCACATACTATAAGTAATAATAATAATAGCAATAATAATAATAAGGAACAATTATAAGTAATCATATCATGCATGAAATGTTATCATTAATAAGCCTTTGTCAACCTCGGTCAAAACCCTAAAGCACAGACTCCCAGAAAATTCTGTAAAAGTTTCTAAGTGCTTAGGCGCATGGGAACTATTGGGCGCATGAGCCCTGTTGGGCGTTTCATCACTATGTAGGTGCATCAGCCAACACTTAAACATTTTCACTTTAGGCGCATTAACTATTCAGGCGCATGGGCACTATTTGTGCGTATGAACACTTAGACGCATGAGTAATTCGAACGCATGGACACTTAGGCACATGAGCCACTTGGGCGCATGGGCACTATTGGGGTGCATGGCCCTACACTTAGTCGTCTAGCTAACATTTCTAGGCGCATGGGCCACTGTTCAGGTGCATGGGCCACTGTTCAGGCGCATGGGCTGTACTTAATCATTTCTAAGGTAATCTTAGGCGCATGGGCTACTGTTTAGGCGCATGGATTACCCTTAATTCTTTTCTAAGGCATTTTTAGGCGCATCAGCCTTATCTAGGCGCATGGACCTTCTGTTCAACATGTTTCCGGTATGTTTTCAACCCAATCATCAAATCCATCTGTTCAAAGCTTAATGTGGTTATTTTAAACATGAACAACCTATGAGCATTCAAGAATCACATTGAATCATGCATAATACATACGGGCATACATACTCAAACATTGGAAAATCATTTAAATACATTTTCAGCCCTAAAGATGTTTGAAAACAAGTAAAAACGGGGTCTAGAACTCACCTGGTGCAACTTGGGTGTTCTTCCTTTTTTTACCCGCTTGCTATGAGTTCAAAACACCTAGAAACAACATCAAAAAACACACACACCCGAGCACAAACACAACCCATAAGCACATAAACACATAACCGGGATAAAGCCCGTCATAAACACATAAAAACCATGAATTCTTACCTGAATTCGCTCACTTCTTCTTCTTCTTTCACTAGCCGAGAGTTCTCTCCTGCTCTCTCTCTCTCTAGAACCGAAGATATGTTGATGTGAAGTGAGGGTGGGCGGCCATGCCCACCTTTACACCAACTTTTCAAAGATTTTTGTCATTTTTACACTTTTAGTCCCTCCACTTGGACTTAATTGCCTTTCTTTCTTTTATTCTTTATATCATGTCTTAAAAAAATAACGGGTGTTACAATTTACTTAAATACCCTTTTAATAAAAAATTTTAAATAAATTATTAAAAGTTACATGATTTGTTGAAATTAATTTTCTTATATAAATATTTATATACATATATATATATATATATATATATATATATATATATATATATATATATATATATATATATATATATATATATAGGAATGAGTTCATGTAAGAACTCTCAATAAACTTAAGAACCCAATAACTCTATCACAACCTTGATTTAATATAAATTAATCAAATTTAGATGAATGGTTGAGATGAGCTAAAAGGTATAATAGTCTTTTTCTGTTTTGCTACTTTTTGTCCTTTTCTTTTCTCTAACCAGTCAACATCATCAGAGATATATCAACTTTAATCCTCAAAAGCATAAACCCATAACATCTCTCTCTCTCTCTCCCTAATGATGAACATCTTCAACTTTTATCCCAAATGAAGATTAAATAACAAATAAAGACGATGAACAACGAATCAACAGTGGATCAAAAATGAAGAATATTTGATGACAATCTTCAACTTCAATCACCACCATCGTTAGATCTGTTTGACTTTGTTTAGTTATGTCGAATGCTTCGATCTTGGTTGTTTAACCCATTCGCAAGTGAGATCTGTTTATGGATCTCATAGTATGAAGGTTCCATCTAAAAGTGACAATAAGAGTGTTCAACACCGATCGATCACTACCAGCATCCCGCAAGTCGATCAACAACACCACCACCACCGGTTGACCACCTCCTGACACCCCATGACCCGACGTGGGTTCCATGATTTTAGCTTACTGATGCGTATGTTTACTGTTCGAAAGCATAAATATGATAAAAGATTTGTTTTCCAAAGGTGGACTTAGGTGTTTATGTATGTCTTTTTTAGATTATGTTTAATTTGCTAATCATTGAGTCTAGTCAAGAAGACTAATTGCATATTAGATCTAAAAATAATAATTTTAAAAATTTTGCTATAATATTTATCATATCATTAGGTCATATTTTTATAGGTTTTTATATATGTTTATTTGATGTAATCTACTGTAAGTATCCTAAATATGTTGAAGTTAAGTGTAAACATTAGATTTTACATTCAAATAAACATAATGTAATTCATTTGTAAGTTAGAGTTTTCATGACATGATCTTTATTGTACCAAGTTGTTGTGTTTATGATGTTTATAAATTTATGTGTATTTTCAGATAATTTATTTTCTGTTGGTTTTTATATATGTTTCTTCGATTTAATTTACTGTAAATAATTATAAATACGACGTAATTCACTGTAGTATTATGATTTTACATTTGTGTTGGGTATTATATATATTTCTCGATGTAATTCACTGCAAGGAATTATAATATGATGTAATCTACTCTAAGTAATAGGATTTATACTCAAATAAACATGATGTAAGGCATTGTAACTAAGCATTGCATTATGTTACATCATTATAACCCTGATAAATCAACATCCTATTTCAATGATTGGATTGTTTTGTGTTATGCATATGCTTTTAGTTTACAATAGTTTTAGGTTTTGTTAGCCCATATGTTCTTAGTTTACATAGGTTTAAACATTGATTTACATTGATCTACGCTGAAAAACATTAGTATTACAGCGGTGTAGTTTTGTTATAGTGGTGTAACATTTAGTTTTAAATGTTTTAAAATATTTTTTAGGTGTTACACATGCTAGTTATAGTGATGTAGTTTCGTTGTGGTTCTAATAGATTTGAACCCATTTTATTAAGTATTATATTTGTTGGTTTTTATATATGTATTTTAATATGATGCACTATAAGTAATTACATTATGATGTAATTCACTGTAATTACTTTTGTTCGTAAAAAAATTCTAAAAAATTTGCAAGACTATATGTGTAACACCCCGAATTTTCTATTTAAACGAAAAGAAAAGAAAAGTAAATAGAAAGAATAGAAACTTTGCACAAGTGGAAGGAGAAAAAGTGTACAAAGTACAAATCTTATTATTTTAAGATATTTAAGGGCATGGTCACCCATATCAAGCAGAAAGCTGCTTTGCTCTCGGAGGAAGAAGAAGAGAGAGAGAGCCCGGTTCTAGAGAGAGAAAGAGGAAGAAGAAGCTGAAAAAGGTAAGTCTTCTCTTGTTGAGCTCGGTTTCAGCTGAGTATTGAGTTGTTGACCGAAGTTCTGATTGTTTAGAGTTTGATTTTGGGATTCAAAGAGCTGAATCAAAGTGGGTCTTGAACTGGAAGAGCGTTGCTCAAAAGCTGCTCAAGGTGAGTTTCTAGAACCCCTCTTTTACTGAATTTCAACTGATTTGGGCTATTATGCATACGATGTAAGCATCTTTTAAAGAAACCGTGGGTTTACAGCCTTATGTTCGGATGTTGTATGTATGTATGCATGTTATAGTGTTGATTATGGGTTAGAGATGATGTATAGCATGCTTAGATGGCCTTAGTATGTTAGATCTGTGTTTGGGTATGCTTAGATTGATAATCAGGTGAAATTGGTAGCATAGAAAAGATTTCAGAATGTTTGACGAACATGAAGAGTGGTTCATGTGCCCAAACAGTTGTCCATGCATCCAGCATGAGAGACCAGACGCCTAAGTGTTGGCCATGCGCCCAAGGGTGGGTCATGCGCCTAAACAGTGACCCATGCGTCTAAGTATTGGCCATGCGCCCAAGTGTTGGCCATGCGCCTAAATAGTGCCCATGCGCCCAAGTGATGGAACGGCTAAGTATGGACCATGTGCCTAAACAGTGCCCATGCGTCCCAGTGAATGAACCGGCTAAGTATTGGTCATGCGCCTAAACAGTGCCTATGCGCCCAAGTGCTTGAAACGGCTAAGTGTTGGTGATGCGCCTGAACAGGGCAGAAACGCCCAAACAGTGCCCATGCACCCAGACTGTTTTATACTTAGAATTTTATGCTTATGCGCCTGGA
>CM046445.1:87317285-87324785 GCA_025506515.1 Flaveria trinervia | reverse complement strand
TTGTTTCCATCATGATTATTATTAAATCATATCAAAATATGGATGAAATCATGAGCTTGTAGTACATGTAAAAAACACACACCCTAGTGTGTGTTCTTGGTGTTCATGATGGAGAAGATGAAGATGTGAGAACCTAACAAGTTACGTATATGACTTACGTATACGTAACAGAATCAAAGGTCGTGTTCTAAATAAATTGGTGATGATGATAGAAGTTGTTTTCATCCTATTTTTGGGTTTCGTATATTCAACTACAAGTTACATTGAGATTATGGGTCATATATATGTAACATCGAGTTATATATAACCCATAGTTTTAGTTCTAAGGTTCTCAACCCTCTTTTTCCTATCATTTCTATCTAAGTCAATGCTTACATATAAATAAGCATATAGGTTATATATATGTAAAAGTCATATATGTCATATGTTACTTCCATGTAAATATCATATATGTAACAAATGATTGTTATTGTATATAGTTGGAGGTGATTATTGGTTCATAACATATGTGTTTTATTTATAAATGTTAGTATGTTTATATGATATAAAATGATGATTATTTGTTTATCTTTTTGTAGTGATTTGAAAGAGTGGATGTAAACTAGAAAGAAAATTAATCACGATGATGATAATGGGTTGAAAAAATGATATGTTAAAAATGATGATGAGTCGAGCAACTATCAAAGAGTATGATTTTATACTCGAAAAACAAATGAATAAGACAAACATTCTTATTACTCATACGTAACACTACTGTTACACATACGTAACACTATTTGTTACTTTTCTTCTTCTTATTTTGGTGACATTTCAATTGCATTTTCATTGATTGTAACCGGATTTCACATATGGTTTTTGTAAAAATATATATTTTACGTCATGTATTTCTTTTATTTTACATATTTGTTGGTGAATGGTTACATGTAAGGCCCCGTTCTCGGGATGCTTACAGCTGGTCTATCATTATACTTAAAACATATAATTACATTAACCTCAATAAGCGTTGCAGCGGAATCATAAAAAAAACAAACATTTCATTAAAATAAGCGCTTTTGCAAAATAATACGACATTAATTACAAAATATCGTTTGTTCGCATTATAATGCAAAAACGTTATACAAAAGAATGCCATCCAAAATGAGCCGAGTAGCCGCCCCGTGCCATCCTCAGCAACTATTACATGCCAACTGGAAACATATAAAAGTTAGCATTGCTAAGTGAGTTCTAGTTTTATAATAAAACATATGTTATCTTTCGTTTAAAACCGTTCTTTACAATCGTACGTGATCATGCATCATACATACGCATAGATAATATCATTATTATCTTCATTATTCATTCGTTCATTCTGTTCATACATCATTAAATCCTTACTTTCATTCGGATCAATGCCATGTGCTCAACCCACCGTCATGCATAAAGCGGGTACTAGGCCTGAGGTCTTTCACAAACCCCGAACATTGTGCACGAAGCTGACTCTAGTACCTAGGGTAAGCAGCAAGGATCCCATACATATGGTCAATCACACGGATTAGACCCCGGTGTACATCCTTTTAGGGTAGTTAACACGCACACAGTTGAGCTAACACCCTTCATTGGGTGTGAACCTCCATACATATGCTTGCAAGGCTTCCGATGTGCATCCTTCTAGGGTAGTTAACCCGCACACAGTTGAGCTAACACCCTTCATTGGGTGTGAACCTCCATACATATGCTTGCAAGCCTTCCACTGTGCATCCTTCCGAGGTAGTTAACCCGCACACAGTTGAGCTAACACCCTTCATTGGGTGTGAACCTCCATACATATGCTTGCAAGCCTCTCAGTGTGCGTCCTTCCGGGGTAGTTAACCCGCACACAATTAAGCTAACACCCTTCATTGGGTGTGAACCTCCATACATATTGTAACACCCGATTATTTTTTTAAAGTCAAAGGAGGAAGAATAAAGTGAAGAAAAAGAAAGAAGAGACATTTTACCCAAGTTAAGGGGTAAAAAGTGTCAAAAAGGACAAAAGGTTTGAAAAAGTGGGTCTAAAGTGGGCATGGCCGCCCACTCCCTTCTCACACACCCAGATCTGTGTTTTTTTTAGAGAGAGAGAAAGAACAAGCAAAAAACTCTCGGGTCTGAAGAGGAACAACAAGAAAAGTCAAATTCAAGGTAAGGAATTCATGGTTTTAAGTGTTCTTAACTGGCCTTGCCTCGGTTGTATGCTTATGTGTGTTTGTATGTTCGGTGGTGTGTGTTTTTAGTGGGTTTCTAGGCGGTTGAACTCAATTACAGACGAGTTTGGAAGAAGCCATACTCAAGAGATGCAAAGGTGAGTTCTAGGACCCATTTTTTACTGGTTTTTAACTGATTTTGGGGCTGGAAATGCATGAATGTATGTTTTTATAAAACTGGGTTTTATACCATATGTTTGAATGTGTGTATATTGCTGTTATGGTGTGATTCTGGACTGTGTTCATGCTTGATGATGTTATGATTTTGTTTCTAAGGCTTAGAATGTAAGAATTAAGCTTAGAACACGATAGATGGTGTTTGGGGACTGAATCTGATGAATAGTGTGCCCTAGGCTGCTCATGCGCCCAAACAGTAGTTCATACGCCTAAGTTTAGAAAAAAACTACTTAAGTGTTGACAAATGCGGATGGAAAGTCAATGCAGATGAAAAGATAATGTAATGTATTTATAAAACTAGAAGTCACTCAGCATCGTTGACTTTTTATGCATTTTCCAGTTGGCAGGTAAGATTGCTGAGAATGGCACGGGGCAACTACTAAGCTCTTTTGGATGGCATCTAGATTTATAATGCTTTTGTGTTGAAATGTAACATGTATTTTGTAATTTGATAACAGTGTATGATTTTACAAAAGCTTTTGTAATGCAATGAAATGGGTGTTTAAATGTTTCCGCTGCAACGTTTATTTCAAGTTAAAGTAATTATATGTTTTATGAGCGATGATTGGCCAGCTATAAGCATCCCGGGAATGGGGTCTTACACATATGCTTGCAAGCCTTCCAGTGTGCATCATTCCAGGGTAGTTAACCTGCACACAGTTGAGCTATCACCCTTCATTGGGTGTGAACCTCCATACATATGCTTGCAAGCCTTTCTTACTTTCATTTATTCATTAATGCATGCATTCTTTCATTACATTCCTCTTTTCATTATCTTCCACTTTACGTTACATAATACTTTATCATTTTGTTTAATAACATTCAATGTACAACCATGGGAAAATAATCATACAAAATAAGGAACATAACCATGAGCATACAACATCACCATACAAGGCACATCCTACATACATAACCCATCACATCATCTATGACCTCAAAAGTCAACTTACTTAGCCCTTGGGAACCTCCCAAGTCAAAGCCTACGTAACACTTTTCTCCCGAAAATCAGAAAATAAACTAAGTCCTTTCGGGCGCATGAGCCCTATTTGGGCGTATGAGCACTATACAGTCGCATGGCCTTCCAGGCGCATGAGAACACTTAGGCGTATGGACATCATGGAACGAATTAACACTTAGGCGTATGGAGGGCTTCCAGAGGCATGAACACTATGGGGCGTATGGACCCTCAGTCGCATGACTTCCAGTCTTGTGACCTTTAGTCGCATGACCTATCGGCCGTATGGCCTTCATTCGCTTAACCTTCAATCGCATGCCTTTCAGGCGTATTACCTCCAGTCGCATGCCTTTCAGGCGTATGAACTCCAGTCTCATACCTTTCGGCCGTGTGGCCTTCAGTCGCATGCTTATCGCTCGTATGACCTCCAGTCGCATAAGGAAACTCCCAGTCGCATAAGCCCTAACTGGGTATAGAATGCAGTCTCCTTCGAACCTGAATAGCAGATTCCAGCCCCAAACCCTCTCTAACCTGTTCTAAGCTTAAACCATCCATCCCAAGCCTTAGAAATCCAGTCACAAAATCGTTTAAACATCACATAACCAAACTTAAACCCCGCCCGATCGCACACACACATACCCACGGGTACACACCCAACACAACCCAAAACAGTTCCATATGTGTTCCAGCCCCAAAATAAGTTAAACACGTGCAAAATAGGGGTCCTAGAACTCACATTAACAACCTCTTCAGGTAGATCTTCCCACAAACCGCTTGACTTCAACTTTTGCACTTGATTTCCAAGAAACCCGAAGCTTTCAGGCCTTTCTCCCTTTTCTCCTTCTCAAAACCGATTGAATGGGTGTATGGGAGAGTGGTGTGGGCAGCCATGCCCTTTTACACCCACTCTTCCAAAGTTTTGTCCTTTTTGGAAAAATTGGTCCCTCAACTTGGACTTTATATATTTTCTTTCTTTTTCTTTCTTTTTCTTCTTGCTTTGGCTTCAAAGAAGATAACCGGGTGTTACATGTCCACCCCCCTTATATAGGTTTCGTCCTTGAAACCTTTTATTCCTCGAACAAACATGGGTAATGCTGTCTCATCTCTTCTTCAGTCTCCCACGTAGACTCAGATCCCTTTCTATGCTTCCCTGTACACGCACAAGTGGAATCACTTTATTCCTCAACCTCTTTTCTTTACGACCGATGATCGCTACTAGTTGCTCCACATAATTGAGCCGTTCATCTACCTCGATACCTTCCAGTGGGACCATCATGTCCTCGTTTGCCATACATTTCCTCATATGAGATACATGGAATGTCGGATTAATTCCACTTAACTCCTCCGGTAACTCCAGTCTATAGGCCACTCTCCTACTCGAGCAATGATTCGGAAAGAACCTATGTACCTTTGGCTCAACTTGCCCTGCTTTCTTAATCGAATGATTCCCTTCCAAGGTAAGACTTTCAACATAACTCTATCACCCACCTGGAACTCAATCGGTCTACGTCGTTTATCAGCATACGACTTTTGTCTATCTTTGGCTGCCTTCATGAAGGCCTTGATCCTTCCCAGCTTCTCAGTCATAGCCTCGACCACCTCGACGCTCCCTAATTAGTTTTGGCCAATATCACCCCAACACACGGGTGTTCTGTATCTCCTACCGTATAGCATCTCATAAGGGGCATACCAATACTGGCATGACAGCTATTGTTATATGAGAACTCAGCTAACGGTAGGTGGTCATCCCAACTTCCTCCAAAATCAATGACGCATGCCCGAAGCATATCTTCCAGCGTCTAAGTAGTCCTTTCCGACTGACCATCCGTCTGAGGATGATAAGCCATGCTAATATGTAACCTCGTTCCCATTGTGTCGTGGAATTTCTTCCAAAATTTAGATATAAACCGGGTGTCACGATCAGACACAATAGACACCGGCACACCATGACGAGTTACAATCTCTTTAATGAACAGTTCCGCCAACCTCTCAGATGAATAAGTCTCGCGAATCGGTAGGAAGTGAGCACTCTTCATCAAACGGTCAGGTATCACCCATATGGCATCATAACCTCGCGCAGTACGCGACAACTTTGTAATAAAATTCATGGTGATATGCTCCCATTTCCATTGCGGTATATCCAAAGGTTGGATCTTCCTATACGGCTTTTGGTGCTCGGCCTTCACTTATAAACAAGTAAGGCATTTACTCACATACTCCACCACATCACGTTTCATACCCGGCCACCAATAATCTTTCTTCATGTCTTGGTACATCTTCGTAGCACCGAGATGAATAGAGCATCGAGTCTTATGAGCTTCATCCATAATCTTCACACGTAGATCCCCAAAACGAGGAATCCACATCCGCCCGAATCGGGTTCTAACACCGAGTGTGTTTTCACCCAAATCTACAACCAGACCTCTCATTCTTTTGGAGTTAAGATGATCTTCTTTCAATGCTTCATCTTGAAACTCCTTGACCTGATTCATCACATCAAAGGTCATAACCAACTGATAAGCCTTCACCCGAATCGGCTTGGGTCTTTCCTTTCAGCTAAGGGCATCCTCCACCACGTTGGCTTTGCCTGGATGGTAATGGATCTCGCAATCATAATCCTTTATGAGCTCCAACCATCTCCTCTACCTCATGTTCAAGTCCTTCTGCTTGAAGAAATACTTCAAGCTCTTGTGGTCAGTGAATATGGTGCATTTCATCCCGTAGAGGTAGTGCCTCCAAATCTTCAACACGAAGACCACAACTGCTAGCTCCAAGTCATGAGTAGGATAATTGACCTCATGAACTTTCAACTTTCGGGATGTGTAGGCTATAACCTTTCCTTTTTGCATCAACACACATCCCAACCCCGAGTACGAAGCATCAGAATAACCCACCAGGTCTTCACTTCCATCAGGTAGCGACAAAACATGAGTTTGAGTCAATCGCCCCTTTAACTCCTCAAACGCCTTCTCTGAGCTTGACCCCACACACACTTTACATCCTTATGGGTCAACTTGGTTAGTGGAGAAGCGATCTTAGAGAAGTCTTGAATGTATCTTCTGGAATAGCCTGCCAAACCCAAGAAACTACGAATCTTAGGTGGCGTCTTTGGAGACTTCCATTGCATCATCGCCTCCAACTTTGCCAGGTCCACCATAAGCCCCTCAGGTGCGCATTTGGAGAATTTAGCGTACAACTTCTCCCTTCTCAAGTTATATTACAAGTGTTACAAAGCATAAAAGAAAGTTACAAGTACTTGAGATACATATACCACATCCTATAACCGGCCATACTATGATAGCCATCTAGATACAATTGACTAGACACAAACAAAATCAATTGTAGAGTCAAAATGCACATTGCCTTTTGACTTGTGCTATGACATGCCATAGCTCACATCCTAATATATTACAAAAAGGATAAAGTACATGAAGTAGAAAGTTACAGACTCAAACCTCAATATACGGTTACTAAAAACTGGACCTTTTCACCAACTCATGCAAGTTGGTGACTTTACAGAGGTGCAGCGGAAAGGTGTCCAACTTTATGTGAAGTACATCAAATAAAGCATGTTTACTAAAAGTCTTAGAAAGAAATCTGTCTTCAAGTGTTGGCTTTGGAAGACTTTATCTTTGAAGCTTCGAAATACTTCATCTTTGGCTTCGGAAGATATTGGTCTTGGCTTCGGAAGATATTGGTCTTGGCTTCGGAAGATTTCACACTTAGAATATTTCTATTGCAGGTGTGAAACTTCCAAAGCATTCTTCTTCAATGCACTTGTGCATGCATGCAGGAGACTTTAAGTGTTTGAGTTGCATCAGCCTTAACATATAATCCTTACAAACTCCCCTTAGGTTGATGCTACAAGAACACTTTGAAGACTTTAGGAATCAATAGTTCTCATTATGATGATGACCATCCCTTTCTTCATGAGATGATCGTCATCACTCAGACTCTTAAAATGTCTTCTCATATCAAAGAGATCATGCAGAGGCAGATTGAACATGTCTTGCCATGTGTAGACATCCTCAATTCCTTTATCTCTAATGACATGCCATCTTTCCGGATTTGTGGTGTATGTCCAGGACAAGATGGGTCTTCCTGATGCTAGAGGAGCTGTTTGAGTGGGAGATGATGGAGCATCCT